>SNQJ01S0053198.1:84353-113707 GCA_010110895.2 Picea sitchensis
TGATATGATAAAAAATGTTCCTATGATCAAAGCTCAAGAGAATTAGCGAATTCATGATCATTTTTTATCACGATTGAATAAAAAATGTTCCTATCATCAAATCTCAAGAGAATTAGTGACTGATTGTCAGTGCATAAAAGAATTCACAAACAATTATTAAAGCTCGAAAGGAAAAGCGTAAGCTCAGAGTGAAAATCCTTAGCAACTGTTCGATTAGAGTGAGAAGACTCAGCAGTCGTCTGATCAAGAGGATGACCGTTTTGATCATCTAAATATAACGGACATCAGTCATATGAGTGACCATGTGCTTGAGGACCATTGGAGGATCGTGATCGTCGATTTGCAAGCCAGATCAATGGCAGGGATAAATTGCGGAGATCGAAAGGAGAATTAAACGACTTGCTAGTTCCAATCCCACAATTGACCTAGATCGTCAGATCTCATAGCTCCAAATATATATGACTGCGGTTGATCCAACAAAAAATGATATTAAGCCATATTAAATCGAGAACATTGATGCGCAATCGCCAGATCAACGACAGGGACAAATTGTGGAGTTTGGGTGACGAGTTAAATCACTTGCAAGTTGTGGTTCTACAATCATCCGTGATCATGGATCTTCTTCGAGTGTCTTCATGACCGTTGGATCAATTTTTAGTGGAAGGATAGGATAAGATAAAAGGGTTGAGAATTTGATCATTCAAATACCCGTCGATTGTCAGATCTAACTTGAACTCTCGTCATCCATTGGATCATTTCAAAGTAGAAGGATAGGATAAGCGGGGCTAAAAGGTTTAGATTTGATTAGCCGAATACCCGTCAACCGTCGGATCAAATTTGATTCCTATCGGCCATCGGATCGTGTTAAAGTGGAAGGACATGATAAGATAGAAGAGAAACACAGCAGAAAGATCGAGTCGTCGATCCAAGATCCATATCGAACGAACATCTTTCACTTTGGGTCTAAATATGTGAAGAGGTTACGCTCCTGCAACTTTGAGATTTGAAATACACAAAGTCCAAAACTCTGAAGTGCATAAGGATCGTCGGATTTGGAGGACATAAGAAGGACTGTTGGATCAGGGTTGTTGGTCAACAGACCATGTCAGCAAGGATGTTTGGCAAACCACGTCAGCAAGGACACATGGAAGACCACGACATAAGACCATGACAACAAAAGACATGTGGTAGACCATGTCAGCAGACCATGTCAGCAGACCATGTCAACAAACACACATGGCATAATCGGATGATGACATGTATCAAGAGGAAATTGTCTCGTACCATGTCAACAAGTGACGTAACCAAGTTACGTCACTCCAGGATAATTTCTTCAGGAGATTTATCATGAACGAATGTCAAAAGTCCCGAAGTCCCGAAGGATGAAGGTACGAAGTCGCTCTCAACTGTCGATTTAAGATACCCTTCAGATACTATCCTGACCATTAGATCAAGGAGATGAACATGTGTCACATCGAGAGATCTACGTCGATGTCAGCAAGAAACTATGGCAGACCACGTCAGCAGTCTACATCAGAAAGGACATGTGGCACAGTCAGAGAACGACAAGTGTCAAATTGAAATCAACATTTCAGGTATGTGAAAATCATGAATCTGAGTGACACATGAAAACTTCTCGGCTTTTGGCATGTCATCAAGTGACGCAAGTAAGTTACATCACTCTAATATATTTTCTTCGGGAGATTTACCATTAGCACTCACCTAAAGTCTCGAATGTCGAATACCCAAAGTGGACATGAGACGTTCGATATGAAGATCACTTCAGGAGCATTCTTGTATGTCGATCTACTACAGTTGAATGATAGTGTAAGAGGAAGTGTTGACCGACAACAAGCGGTCTCCACCGTTTATGACTTACTCAACATGTGACCACTCCAGAGGAAAGAATGGGTTGAGATCTAAAATCTTCGAAGTTCGAAGACCCAGAGTAAATGGTGGTCATCCATCTCGACGCTTGATTAAGTCCTAGCTGTCAGATTTAGCAGTGAAAGGATGAGTGTAAGGATCAAAGTTGACCGTTGATATAGTTTCATGAAATAAACCATTCGATCTAGATTCATAAGTTTTGAAAGGTTGAAAACCCAAAGTTTTGAAGTGCGAGTTTTCGTCAGTCGCCCATCTCATCAGAAGATTCGTGACCATTGATTTGATGAGCGTTCAAGTGCTAGTTTCACCTAGCATCTGGTCACCGTCGTTGATCATATGAAATAAAGGAAAAATATAATACAGTGCTTAAATTGATAAGCCCGTGGTTCTACGCCTATGATCATATGGGTTGAAGGAAGCGCCTCATATAGGTTTCATCTGACAGTGAACTACACCAAAACAATACAGAGAATCGCTAAAATATCGAATATGATCTGTTGGTGAAATGNCTTAAATTGATAAGCCCGTGGTTCTACGCCTATGATCATATGGGTTGAAGGAAGCGCCTCATATAGGTTTCATCTGACAGTGAACTACACCAAAACAATACAGAGAATCGCTAAAATATCGAATATGATCTGTTGGTGAAATGAGAATACAATAGAAGCATGAGTATGATCTAATGAGTTGATCCATGTCTGTGATCAACTCATGAGGACAAACGAACCAATAAACATTCATGATTAAAAGAGAGTTAAATCATGAAAACATGAATAAATAATAAAAAAGAAAATGACATTAACTAAGGTTTAAGATTATCATTTTAAATGAAAAGGTACAATGGTTCAAATATCAAAAGACACAATGATTCAAATTCACATAAGTTGGAAAACTATATAAACAAAGGGGAATTATAAGAAGATGTGTAGTTGAATTTGTTGAAGTATATATATTTATATATGATGGATTGAATGAAAGTTCATTCTATCAGGTTGGTGCCTATTTACAAGTTGGGTCTTGTATGAGGATTGGATTCCTCACATCTCATTTGGATCTGAGATCAACAAGCTGGGACTTGTAATGAGGGTTTAATTCTTCATTTCTCAGTTGGATCTGAGAACTACAAGATGGGTCTTGTAACAAAGAGTTGGGTCTCTCATAATTTTATGAATATGATATTCAATTGATCTTATGTATTCATTCAAGTTATTTAATAAATAAAGTATTTGTTATTTTATATATATTGATTGAGAAAATGGAATGAATATTTGTTTTTTAGTTAATTTGTGAAAAGTGGAAAATTTGTCAATAAGTTTTGTGACACTAATTCACCCCCCCCCCCTGCTCAGTGTCAAGTACCCATTTCAACAGTTCCTCCCAAGCAAAATCCAAGTAAATGTATGTCATCTAAAACTCATCCACTTCCCTCATCTAAACATGCATCCCCTGAAATAAAAGAAGTTGATAAGCCACCAACCTCTTTCAGCCTAGAGCATGAGTTGAGCAAGATCAAGATCCCTATGCCCTTGACATAATTGATGAAGAATGAACCATTCAAAAGTTCTATCATGAAAGTTCTGCAACCAACTTCTCCTAGTGTATATTCTGATGTAATAAGTTTGCAGGATGAAAACCGCCATTACTATGGGTCCACACATTGAGGATGGCTCTGATGCTTCTCCACCAATCTATATATCTTTGAATGTCCATGATAAGATCCTGCATAATTGTCTTATGGACTCAGGATCCTCTCATAATGTCATGCCTAAAGTTGTTATGGAAGAGCTAGGTATGGAGATCACCAAACCTTACTAGGACATATACTCCTTTGATTACAAGAATGGAAAATGTCTTGGACTAATAAAGGATATGGTGGTTTCTTTGGCACAGTTACCCATGAAGAGTGTAGGGATGGAAATTGTGGTGGTTGACATTCCCCAAAATTTTGGTATGCTCTTATCCAGAACTTGGGCTAAGAAGGTTGGAGGATCATTGCAAATGGAACTCACTTTTGCCACCATCCCTATGTTTGGAGGAGAACATAGGAGGTTATACAGAGAGGTAAGGTTAGCCTACATTTTCAGTGACCATGAGAACCCAATAAATCACCCAATTTATGTTGTTGAGGATGAGATTGGCTCATCTGTCTTTCATGTGAATGATGATGAACCTGAAATGTCAGTTAGCCAATGTAAGGGTCAGCCACTGACAGGTCCAAAAAAAAAAGTATGGAAGATTTATTTTGATGGTTCTTCATCAAAGGAAGGATATGGTGCAGGTATACTCCTCATTTCCCCTTCAGAAGAAGTAATAACCCTCTCTTATAATCTGGAGTTTGAAACTACTAATAACATAGCTGGATATGAAGCTCTAGTGTTGGGACTGAGGGCTGCCAAAGACATGGCCATTGATTGTGTAGCAATATTTGGTGATTCTGAGTTAATCATCAATCAAGTAAGGAACACCTATCACGATAAGCAACATAGGCTCAAGCAATACAAAAGAGAGGTATGGGATCTGATCGATAATTTATTTCTAGCATTTAACATTTCCTTCATTCCCAGAGATCATAATCAGAAGGAAGATTCTCTGGCCTTAGCTGCCAACACTTTCAGGCCTCCCATTGGCCCAAATATTAAAAATTAGGTGGAGATCAGGCATAGAACATCCATACCAGAAAACATAAAGCACTGACAAGTCTTTAGTGATGATCTAGAGATGCAGATATTTCTACACACGATTGATGAATTCTCCAATATCTCGATTGATCAAGAAAGTCAAGAAGGTAAAAATGAGGAATTAAAAGATCAACAAGCATCTCATCTATTAAAGACATTAGCTAGTCATGATATTATGGAGCTGAAAACCAATCACATTCCAAGAGGACTAGTGCCATTGGAAAGGTTTTTTGATAGTAATGATGTTTACAAAGGAGCTTCCACGAAGAATCAAGAAGAAGAGATAACAGATTGCAATATTGGGACCATTAAGAATCCCAAGATCACCAAGTTGTCTAAACCAATAGCTGCAGAACAAAAAGGCAGGTATGTCAATCTCATAAAAAAGTTTGCTGATATTTTTTCATGGTCCTATGAAGATTTGAAGATGTTTGACACTCACAACATCCAGCACAAGATCCCTCTAAAGGATGGCTCCAAGCCATTCAGATAGAATATTCGGCAATTTGATCCCATGTTAATGTCCATAATTGAGAAAGATCTCAAAGGAATGTTGGATTCCAAGATTATTGTACCATTGAGGTACTCAAACTGGGTGGCCAAACTAGTACCTGTAAGGAAGAAAAATGGGGAGATACGCTTGCATGTTGATTTCAAAAATCTCAAAAAGTTGTCTCTAAAGGAAAATTCCCCCCTCCCTAAGATGGATCACATTTTACAGAGGGTGGTAGGTGCACACAAAATTTCCTTGTTAGATGGATACTCTGGTTATAACCAGATAGCAGTTTGTGAAGAGGACAAAGAAAAAAGAAAAATCACCACCCCATGGGGAACATTCATGTATGACAAGATGCCCTTTGGGCTGATGAACGTAGGGGCCACATTTCAAAGGGCCATGGACATACATTTTGTGGGGTAAAAAGACATATTTATGGTCATTTACTTGGATTCCATAACCATTTTCTCCAAGTCTGATGAGGAACATTTGCAACATTTGGAGTAGGTTTTCAAGAAATGAAGGAGGTATGGAATATCCCTGAGTCTTAGGAAGTCTCACTTTTCCATGCCAGAAGGAAAGCTCCTGGGCTACATCATATCAAAAGGAGGTATAAAAAATGATCCAAAGAGGGTTTGTACCATTCAAGAGATTGATATTCACAAGAATAAAAAGGTTGTCCGGTCTTTTATTGGTAAGATAAACTTCCTCAGAAGTTTTGTACCAAATTTTGTTGAAATTCTGAAGCCTATTACTAACATGTTGAAGAAAGATGTTATGATAAAATGGTCTTTGGAGGAAAAATAATCTTTCCAAATAATCAAGCAAGATTTAGTCGAAGACCCTGTATTGGCTAGCCCTGACTATACCAAAGATTTCTTCATCTTCTCCTTTGCTTAAGAGGAAACCATTGATGTTGTACTACTACAGAAAAATGAAGAAGGGCATGAGAAACCAATAGCCTTTTTCAACAGAGCCCTCCGAGATGTTGAGATGAAGTATGATATATTAGAGAAGTAGGCTTATGCATTGATCAAATCACTCAAAGCCTTTAGGGTTTATGTGCTATAGTCTAGCATAAAAACTTTTGTTCCTAGCGGTAGTGTCAAAGAGATTCTGGTTCAGCCAGACAGTGAGGGAAAAAGAGGAAAATGGTTTGTCAAACTATTGGATTATGACCTGCAGATAAAGCCCACCAAGATGGTCAAGGGGAAAGGACTGACCAAATTGCTATCATAATCAAATTGTAAGGTGCTATAATTGCACCAAATCTTCACCCAATCAGATGCACCCATAAGACAGCCTGGAAAATACATATTTCAGGTATTTGAAAACTACTCCTCTTCACCTTGGTATAAAAACATCATTCTTTTTTTTGCAAAATTTTGAATGTCCACAAAATGTGAAGAAGACAAAGGCCAGGTCTCTCAAGTTGAAGGCTATAAAATTCTTCATTTCAAACGAGAGCTTGTATTGGAGGGATCCTGCTGGCATCATGTTAAAATTCCTTGATGAAAATGAAGCCAAACAAGTCACACTAGAAATGCATAGACGAGTATGTGGAGGACACCAACATTGGAAGGCAATATCTCTCAAGATATTGAGGGCAGGATACTACTGGCCCACAATTTTCTTTGATGTATTTTCTACCATCATGGCCTGCAATGAGTGTCAAATATTTGTAGGAAAACATAAGTTACTATCATTACCCCTAAAACCTATCACTGCTAATGGTCCATGTCATAAATGGGGGTTAGACTTCATAGGAGAGATAAATCCACCCTCTATTGGACAACAAAAGTGGATCCTCACTGCCATCGACTACACCAATTGGAATGAGGTTGTGCCCTCCAATAATTCCACTGACAAGGTGATCATGAATTTCATGGAAACCAATATTTTTGCCAGATTTGGTTGCCCCAACAAGCTTGTAATAGACAATGCCCAAGCATTCAAGTCCAAGGCCATGATTGAATTCTGTTCCAGTCATAACATTTCCTTGACACATTCCACACCCTATTACTCTTAGGAAAATGGCTTGGCAGAGTCATCAAACAAGACTCTCATCAAGATCATTAAGAAGTTTCTGAATGAAAACAAGAAATCATGGGACTCTAAACTCAAGTATGCTTTATGGGCTGATAGAATCAACACCAATAAGTCTTTGGGAACCTCACTTTTTCAGCTTGTTTATGGCATAGACACTACTTTTCCCACTCATCTTGGTATAACAGTCCTAAAATTCTCGCAGGAGGAGATTGAGGAGCCAAATGACATCCAAAGGAGAATCTTCTAGGTTATAGAAGTTCAACAAAAGAGAGAAGCACTAGAGCAGAGGACATAAGCATATCAGAACAAGATCAAGTCAATCTTTGACAAGAAAAACAAGAAGGATATCTTTCAAAAAGGTGACATGATATTAATGTGGGATGCCATAAGGGATGACAAATCCAAGCATGGAAAATTCGACAACCTCTGGTTTGGCCCTTTAAAGTTGGTTAAAGCTCTGGGAAATAATACATTTGTCTTACACAATATAGAAGATGCTGATATATTTGGAGGTTCAGTAAATGGGCACTTCCTGAAACACTACTTTGTTTAAGGGTGAGGGAAGGTCCCTCTTATACCATATGTTGGTCCTAAGGTCTACCCCTGACTGCTAAAGGGAAAATCTAGGTCACCTATCAATTTAGAATGGTTGTTTCTTTTAATTTTTTGTCGGTTGGTCAGAGGGTTGTTCTACCAAGACAAATACATGGTTGGATTGACAAAATGATATGGACAAGGGCCCTCCTTTTTTGGTGGCACACTAATGACAATGAAGTGAAATAATAGAAAACAAAGGGAAGCAACAAATTACTCCATGAATAGTCTGCTGCAAGAAGTTAAATACTTAAAATATCACTTCAAGACATTAAACATGTATCAAAAACACAATTACTCCCACAAGTTACAATAAGAACAAATCTTCACCAAACATTAGTTGTTTTCACAGGTTTCATATCAATAAAGACGAGTCATACAATAGCCGAAGGAAATGAAATGCACTTTTCACAAATCAAAAACTACATTCAAGATAAGATAAAAACACATGAAGATTTGAACGAAACACTGTCATCAAGAGTATATTCACTAGGTAGAGAGATTTAATCCATGCGTAGAATGGTTCCAGCCAGTCTGGTGTATTTCTATATTTCTTCCTGAAAACTCCCCACCTTAAAACATTCAAAGACTCCCTATTTAACAAAATTGCAGAGGTTCTCGTCCTTAGGGGACTGAGACCTAATTTTAAGTAATTGTTAGTAGAACAAACTCATTAATCTAACTGACATTGCATGGAGTACAACGTGTGAAATTCACACTAGACTTAATCAACAAAAGTGGTTCTTAACGCACACAAAAAACTACTCTTTAATCTAATATAAGAAAATGTTGGAATTGATAGACTAAAAACTACTACCGTCTCTGAGACAAAACTGATGCATGCGCTGGAGGAACTGAATTGGCAGAAACAGGACTTGGAGTTACAAAACAAAGATTTGTATCGAGTTTCGACATGCTTGTGAAATGTTTGAGGTCTCTGGAGGTGACCGACTGCATGGGAAGATTTTCGCCTGATCTGCTGCGTAATGAACTCTCGAAATCTAAAACACCTGTGATGGCTCTGCTAACTGCCACCTGTATTGCTTGGATAACTGTATTGTTGTCAGTCAAGCAGACATGGATAAGACATAACGGGTGGTGAACTAGAGTGCACATAGGTGATCGTCTAACAGGGGAGTGGTATGAGTGGAAGTGGATGACGTGGGTGCAGTTGAAGTGGAGGTGAGTGGAGGTGACGCCATATAAGCATGTGATTTTGAGATTTGTCAGGGGTGKTTTGGGTCCACATAGTTTTTGGGACTGAAATCCCCTGTAAGCTACCACGTAGCTCTCTCGTGATACCATGGTTTAGATTTTGGCCTGCTCAAGGATTTTAACGCCCGAGCATGTTGCGGCGTCGAAATTAACCATGGCCATTGATATGGTTCCCAAGGGGAACATATAACAAACTAAAGATGAAGAATATAGGACCATGCAAGATCCTAAGGAAATTTGATGGAAATGCTTATGAGATAGAGATGCTAGAAGATGTGGGTATATTGCCTATATTCAACATTTCAGAGTTGTATCCTTACAAGGAAGATGAAACCAAAGGATCAGAAGATCAGAGAGACATCCAGTGGGAGAAGGAGATGCATGTAGTAGAAAATCCACAGATGGAGAAGATCATAGATGAGAGGAATGGTAAGAAGACTAGGAGAAATAATTATTTTGAGTATTTGGTAAATTGGAAAGGACACCTAGTAGAAGATGCCAGTTGGGTAAATGAAGAAGATATACAAAAGCATGGAAAATCAATGCAGGAGCTCATGGACAGGTGTCCATGAATTTTTTTCCAGAGGAGTATGATGCAGGATCATCGTCAAGAAAGCTTGAATGGAGGACAACTCAACACCCCAACACGCATTATGAAATAAATTTGAATTTAAGAGGCCATATCAATGTAATATCTGGAAAATATTGTAATTAAATAACATCTTAAATGTTTGAAGGTTGAACCATCACATGAGATCGATGGGGAATGTATTTTCTTTTAATGCAGTAGGTTGCAATACATATTTGAAGCATTTTCTCTTATATGTCTGTCTCGTACATTTATTGTAATAAATCATTAGTAGTTGAAAGATTTTATTTTGATAGGATAGCACTAAGGTAGTCGGAGGGAAAAATATATGAGCCCTCTTGTATAAATGTATGTATTGTTTCCCAGAAGAGGTTGTTGATAGTTGTTGCAATTTAGTTGAAGGATGTTGAAGACTATGGTAGCTAAAGGCTGTTGAGAGTTGTAGTTGTTGTTGTTAAGAGTTGTCGGGAGATGTTGAATGGAATTGTATGATTCCATGTACATATCATTTGAATGAATATAGAAAATAATCATTGTTCCAAATGTTTGGTGTTGCCATTGTTGTGTCTATCTGAAGGAATGGTAGGATTTCTGTTTAAATTGCAATGATCTGTGTTTATTTATTCTTATGTTCTGAATGCATTTACATGGTTGAATGTATGAATCTGTGAGATATTAGATAAGTTTCAATTGTTTCTCTTCTACAAGCCTGTGAAAGGAGTGCATAGTGTCTGCAAGGTGTGCGTTGATAGAGTCTATTTCGGCTCAGAAGATCATAACAAATAACGTGAGACTTTTGTTTGCAAAGAGTGCATAAGTGTCTGCAAGGTGTGAATTGATAGAGTCTATCTTGACTCAGAAGTTCAGCATAGGTAGCTTGAAAGTGTGTGTAGGCGAAAACACACTCAGAGTCATATTGTCCTAGAGGGAAAATTAAGCCGTATAGGGACTATTGCAAGGAGTGCACAGTCACCCATCAAAATATAAGTTTAAGGAAGCCTGTTACAAGGTGTGAGTAGAATCGATACTTGGCTAAGTATCGAAGAAGTCATTTTGAGAAGTTCACAGTGTCAAGAAGGAACAAGTCCAAAAGAGATAACTTGGAGCTTTGTATGCAAGGAGTGCATATTGTTCACAAGGAGTGCGCAATAGAGTCTTTTTGACTCGTAATCTCAGGTAGATTATTTTAAGAGTATTTGTAGAAGAGTCTGAATAACTTTTACAAGGTGTGCACAATCATTCACAAAGAAGCTAATTCCTAGGTGAAGACCTGTTGCAAGGTGTGCACGGGGTTGATTTCGACTAAGTGTCAAAGAAACACTCTAAGGAGTTGGAGGTTTCGAAGAAGAACAATCTCAGAAGAGATAGTAGGAGAGAATTCTTCAATAGGGAGGAGTCCTTGAAGATTCCCCAAGTTAACGAGAAAAATCCGTTCAAGAGGGATTAGGATCGTTCCAGACCATTAGATCTGGGTGAGTTACACAAAGGATAGCCGTGGGGTCCTACAACACTTCGTAGTTCAGAGGATTTAAAGTATTTGAGGAGAGGGTATTTCTGAAGTCCTCAAGCCATGAAGCAATCTTGACCATTGGCTATGAGGAGATACGTGGTAGCGGATAAGCAAGTTCGAAAGAAAGAGCTCTGAAATATTTGTGGAGCAAAAGGTCTCTTTTCGCAAAACCACGAAGAGCGAGGAGATCTGGACCATCAGATCCAGAGAGGACACACGATCGAGATCCATGAGCTTCAGAGGAAAAGTCCTTCGAAGGAAAGTAAAGGAGGAATATCGAAAACTCCCGAAGGCCGATCTAACGAAGGAAATCATGGTCTTTGATCCAAAGTGGACGCGTGTCATCAGATCGCAGAGGGAAAATTCTAGTTTCTAGTTGCTGGAGCATGTGGCACTCAATTTTTTGCTTCATGTGTGAAGAAATTTGGGAGGAAAAGGAGTTTGAACATTCAGAGCTCTCGAAATCTGAACTCTGAAGCGTGAGGTCACGAATGGATTTGGCCCACAGTCACAACCCGTCATCATATTGGAGAGGAGTCTATCATAGGATCTAGCACTTGAATGTTGGTGTTTCCAAAGGCACCCGAGAACATTTGTGCAGGTAACTTGAACCTATGGGTGACATCAAAGGGACCTATGTGACATTTGTTCAAGGTCTATTGGAGGCTCGAAGAGTCGATTCAGTTCAGTTATTTGAATATCCTTGACCAGGAGCTCGCAGAACCCCTAGGAGAGGAGGGGGTCCTGCATCAATCATATCCTTTGTTGTTTTTTCTTTTGAAATATTGAAAGCTACCGACGCTGCCACACTCAACCGTATCACTCCTAGTTCATTTATGTCCAGAACCTCCCATTCTTTGTCCTTCATGGTCGTTCGCATCTTTGTTATTCCACCCAATGTTAGGAATAGATTCTTTTGATATAAATAATATTCCATATGCATCTTCCATAACTAGTAGTTTTGGTCGTTAAATTTCTCGACCCTAAACTTTCCATCTTCCGCCATTGCTCCCACTCGAACTAGGAACCCTCTTTTCCTATGAGTTACCTTTCGCTATGATACCAATTGTTAGAAAAATGGGATCGTGGAACAATAAAATAAAACAAATGCGGAATTATAATACAAAAGATACACAATAAAATAGACACAAATATGTGTGGTTCACCCAGTGTGGGCTACGCCCATAAGAGAAATTTTCAGTTCCTTCCTTTTATTATCTAGCAAAATTAAGGGATATAACCTACAACATGCTTGTTGTAACTTCCTCTTATTTCTCTCACAGTCTCATCTTAGAATACAATATTCGCAATAATACACTACCACAATACAATTCCCTCATAAGAGAGGGTTTCTTTCTATGGAAAAAAACCCTAAAAGAACTTCTAATATCAGATCTGCAACCTTATAATGAACGGTCTAGATTGAATATGAAATTACAATATTTTACAAGGCAATTTTTCCAAAAAATTCTCTTCGAGGGTGCTACCCATGAATCTCCCTCTAGGGGAGGGCTACAAAAATTGTCGTTGCCCCACCCTGGACCCCCCTAGCGACAATTGCGGGGGGGAAGCGCCCCCTTACTCCCCCTTTAGGAAATGGGGTCCAAGCATGACTAAAACAAATGTATGAATCAGGAAGTTAATCAACCTCCACAACCAACACCTTATCGGTCTCTCGGACCTCTAGATGCACACTCTCACATCATGACACCACACTCTGCATACACTTTGCATAATTACAAATAAAATTCACTCAATCTCTTAGATAGCTCACAAACCAAAAAATCTTGAGATATCTCAACAAAACTCCAATCTAGAAGTTATTCCTAAAAATTAGCAACAAATAGACACCTATCAAAACAACTCAAACTATGATACCTTCTAAGGTATCTTCTAGAGATATCATAATTAAACATTACAAATAAAATGAAATATTAGGGAACCAAATCCCTTGGTAAATGTTTGTGACCCCTAGGGTCAATCCTGAAACTAACCAGGTTGATGCTCCTGCATCACTCACCCATGGATAATTTGGAATTTGATTGTGTAAGTTTCCATTGTTATTCATAAGGCTGGAGAGTTTTCTAGATGAAAATTGTGTATAATGTTTTGAAGCATCCATTGTTTCGAGTGGACACTCCACCCATCATCATGGACAATTGAATCTAATACATTGAAGAAATGTGTTGAGGTTCAATTTATAGGGTGAGATTGGTAAGTGTTCGTTGAAGAAATAAACATTGGGAATAAGAGAAAATATTAAAAAAATAGAGATAGTTGTTGAGACAAAATATTAAATAAAAGGGAGGTTGACTAAAATTAAGGATAAAAGAACTATATTTAATATTTAGTATTTAATATTTAAAATGAGAAAGAGTTAATAAAGTATTAATGAAGATAAAGTTAATTAAGGAGTAAATTGGGCATTAATGGAAAACAAATTTAATGTGAGATAATTATAGGAATGAAAAAAAAATAAGATAGTCAAAGAAGTTAATAAAGTATTAATAAACAAATAGATTTAATTATTGAGAAAGGAATAGTACTAATGATAATATACTATAATATTAGTGATAAGAAAATTCAACTTTCTATTCATTAATACTTTATTAACTCTTTCTCATATTAAATATTAAATATTAAATACTAAATATAATTCTTTTATCCTTAATCTTAGTCAACCTCCCTTTTCTTTAATATTTTATCTTAACGACTATCTTTAATTTTTTAATATTTTTACGTTAATACCAATTATGGTTTCTTCAACATACACTTACCAATATCACCCTATAAATTCAACCTCAACACTCTTCTTTAATTTATTATCTTCAATTGTTCTTGATGATGGGTGGAGTGTCCACTCGAAACATTGGTCGTTTCAAAACATTATACACAATTTTTATCCATAAAACTCTCTAGCATAATTTGGAATTAATTTCTTTTGATTTGAATTCTCTTGTTGTTATCAATTCTCCTAGTTCAAATGACATATATCAAGAATGTCCTCCTACTACTGATGGATTAGGTATTGAACCTTATTTTTCTAAGAATTCTTTTGATTCAATCCTCTCTTCTAACCATGAGCATGTTTTGAAAGATATTTTAGATTCTCATATTGTGGAGGAACAAGACAACACCGATGATATTTTCGCTCAAGGAGAAGAAATGAACATACAGGTCATCATCTTTTAACACAACAATCCACTTTTTGTTTGAAAGAGGAAAACCATTTTGAGGAAGAACATGTTGTTTGTAAAACTATTCCTAGTGTGGAACCTACTGACTCACAATCAGTAATCAATGTTCTTAAGGAGGAAGAACTACCGTTCAAAAAGTCACTTTTTGAAAATGTTTCTTGTTCAAGAGAAGCTTTTAATTCTCTTAATTATTCCATTTAATATTATTTGTATCCTAATCACTTTAATGGTTCGATCTTGTAGGAAGCCACTCACTATCCTATTCAAATAAAATCAATAGGGCCAACTCCTTTTGAATAACTTGATAGTGACAATATACATATGGAATATAAAGAGGATAAGGCCTCTTCCCATGAACTTAGGACAACTATGCCTTATCAGTATTTTTCATGGGACGAAGAAATCTTGTAGAAAATGTATATCATAGGGTGTCTTCTTATTTTCCATCTTCATTTTTTATCAATAGAGAGGATTCTTACTCAAGTAACCCTTTAGTTGAGATTGTTGATACTAGCGGATTTCACCATTGCCTTGAAGATATGTCTTATACCATGGTATATTCTAGTCCATGTATATCATTTCATTTTACTAATTTATCTCAAGTTTATGGTTGCTTGAATTATGAGCCTCGGGAGGCTTGCCAAGACAATGAGGCACATCGGTCTACGCCAATGGTTATGTCAGACACTCATTCTCTTGGTTTTTCTTATGGAGTTAACAAGTATATCAACACAATGATCCTCTCACCAATTACACTTCATACAAATTTTATACATGGTTCTCATTTGGTATGCCACTTTCATGTGAACTGAATCCATCAATTCTATTTTATTCATGGTAGATTTTATAATAGAATTGAAGCATGGTTGGAGGAATATTATTCAACAAAATTTCCCATGAATTATCATCGTGACATT
This sequence comes from Picea sitchensis, assembly GCA_010110895.2. Lineage (NCBI taxonomy): Eukaryota > Viridiplantae > Streptophyta > Pinopsida > Pinales > Pinaceae > Picea > Picea sitchensis. The sequence continues at coordinate 99,486 of SNQJ01S0053198.1, forward strand.
TTTAATAAGGTGGATAGAGTTTTTCATGTGTTAATTTTTCCTACCTTTAGTTTATTTTTATTCCAAGTTCTACTACTATAACACCCTGGGTTTTGAGCCCCCATATTAAATAATGTATTGTTACACTGTTGAGAGGCCAGAGTGCCCAAACAATTATTAAAAGGCCAATGTGCCCAAAAAATGTAATGGTTTGATCATTATTAATAATAATCACATCGTGGCTACTAAACCAACAAGGACTAGAATTATAGGGGGCTATGATTCCACAAGAGAGGAGGCTTGAGGGGCTAAGCATTTTATTTTATATTTTATTCTCCATTTTTCTTAATGGAGAATAGTATTTATGTAAGATTCTTGGGGGAAGGCCAAGGGTTTTTTGATCACCATGTATTACATAAACCCGTCCCTAGTTTGTTGGGGGGATTCGTTCATTCTCTCTCTCACTCCCATCCTCGCTCTCGTGTTGTTGTTGGTCGCTTCCCTCTTCCCTCATGCATTCATTCACCTGATTGTTCATTGTTTCACACCTCTCATGGAGATCTCACTCCATTCATTTTCGTCACCCACTCATCTTTCCTCATTTGTGTCTTGGCTTGGGAAACGAAGACAAATTATTGAGGATCAACCATGGTATTTTTGGATGTGGATATTGTTGGTGTAATCCAGCCATGATTTGAGCCCTGCATGTCTGATATGCTTGGCTTGTGTCCATATTTTCTCATGGATGCGAGTCCTGAGCGTCCCAACATGGAGATTCTGGACCAACTGCACTAGAGCCCTGGAAGGAGAGGGACTTCCTAAGGGACTACATGGAAGAGAAGTTTGGCGTCTTTGGTTGTGCAGGATGGGTAGAAGAGAGATGGGTACTTGGATTGTTGTGGGAGTTGGGAATCTTGTGAGAGCTTGATTGCTGAGTGGTTTGGGAAGCCAAGTAACACTATGGAACCATCCTTATGGATTCATAGCCCTAGCTTGGGGGTGACATTGTTGTTGAGACTTGGAACAACAATGTCTACATTTGGGTGGAACGTCCTTAGTCTGCAATCAGTCGACGGTTCTCTTCTATAAAAGATAAGTGCTCTATGTTATGGTATTATTGACCTGTGTATGAATTATTTCCATTGTGTATTTATTTATTGTTGAATTCTATATGTTTAGAGTATGCATGCTTGTTGGTTATTGATGTGCATGTCATTTAGTTCATTTCTTTTATGCATCTTTATTAATGTGAAAGGTTTATGTAAGAAAAATAAGTCAGAGAGCAGGCTTGAAGTAGCATAGCCCAGCCTGTGAGTGGTTAGGTATGTTAAAATTTGGTATCAAAGCCATTGTTCCATTACTAAGCTTGGATGGGCCGTGTAAACTGAGATTGAAGAAAAAATTTCACAGATAAATTGAGCTGCAGAGTGCCAGAAGGAGCTGAGAGTGCACCTTAACATTGTTTGAAAGCTCGGGAGGCGTAGCGGCTCGAGAAACCGCGATATTCATAGGATCTATTAGGGAAGGATCTAAATCCTTCACAATCGTCAGATCTAAGAAAAGAGCACGAAGGTTAAACCCTCGAGTCCTTCGGACTTTGTTGCTTTGGAAGTTCCAAGTTCCTTGTCATAAGAGAATACCGAAACACAGAATCTTCAAAGTTCTAGAGTGAATCTATGTCGTAGATCACTGGGAGGAGTATCGGACCATTGGATTTGGCTAAGGACAGTTCTGGGCCATTGGATCAAGCGTAGATCAGGAGGCAAAGCAAAGTGGAGAAGATCAAACTCCAACCATCCGATCTGCATGCAAGAAAATATGATTCAACGATCTCACAACAATTCGGAGATTCAACACTCTGGGAGAAGTGATCCCTTAAGATGCCAGGAAGAAAGTCTCCCAAAGTCCCGAACTCCGGAGTAAATCTAGACTATTTGTTTTTGTGCTGTGAAGAAATCTCCCAAAGTCTTGAACTCCGGAGTAAATCTAGACTATTTGTTTTTGTGTACATGTGTAAGCAGATCAGTCTATTCGAGAATTCAATGTTTGGGGATTTAGGTGAAAGGGAAGGTTTCAAAAGTTTCAAGTCTCAAGTCTTGAAGTCGTGAGAATCGAGTGACGTGGTTCTACAATATCACCTAGGGTGACGGGACACATTTGTCATGCAGCGTGTCACCATGTTCACGTTTTTCAACAACATTCGCTCCAGCTATATGAAACATGTCTCTCAAGATAGGCCATGTTCATTCTTATCTTCTTCCACATATCACCCCTTGGTTCTTAGTTGCTGATTAGTACTCTGGGAGTTCACCAATTCGACGTTCATAAGGAATGAAGTGGGATGAAGGTGAAACCTCCAAGTCTAAAGAGTGGAGTAAATCCTACCATTGATTGGGAGAGGACATGTGGTGTAGGATCAGTGAAGTCAGAGACTTTGGTAATTCAAGGATTCAAGGTATAAGAAGTTGGGGTTGAGGACTCTCGAAGGTTGGAGTCCATCTTATCCATTGATTAAAGAGGATACGCGACAGTAGATCCTGCACTCCAGAGACTTGGCACTCTAGAATAATTGAGAGTGTGTACCGTTAGGAACTCCCAAATCTTTAATATCCAGATCCTATTGACCGTTAGAACTACAGATCTATGGTGGAGATTTGGTTTAATACTCCAACGTAATATTAAAGTTCCAAAAAATAATCGGATTTCACATGTATAATGATGTATTTCATAAAAAATATGGGTATGCCAAAGGTAGGATCCACCACTGCACTTTATAATCTCTGCAATGAATATGGATCGTCCGATCTATGATCAGATTTCAAACTCAAACCACAATTGTATTGAATTTAAATGATGATTACATGTCTCGATGTTAACCTGTGTGCATATACAATCTCCGAAATGGATTATGACCGTCGATCTCATCCTGGATAAGCACCTCCTGCTAAGTGCTTGGTCATGTGCCTTGGCCCTATGAGACCTCGGTCGGAGTAAAAAGGGGGCTAGTGGCCAAATTTTGTTTTGAGGAAGGAAAAGGCATTAAGGAAGGATTTGGCCGCAGTTTTGAGCCGTGGTCACTTGGGAAAATGGTTTGAAGGAAGCACATGTGCATAATTGATTTCTGTATGAACCTAGGGATAATATGGAAGTGTTATTTATATTCTTCATGAGTTGAAAGGACCTGTAGCATTGTTGAAAATTTTTGTTTCTCATATGCTTATTTCTAACAAAATGGTCACTTACACATTTTGGAGAATTAAAGAGTTTGAACTTATCAGCTCAGAATGTGTATTGAAGAAATGGAAGAATGTGAGGGAGCCTCCAGCCATGATAAAGAGGCCAAAGGCTGAAATACCAAAGTTGGTAATGCAAAGACAAAATCCAACAAACACAAGGGCCGAGGGGAGTAAGAAACACTGATAGAAACTGTAATAATCCTGAAAATATAAGTGCAGAGATACAAGGTATACAATGAGAGGTTTATGAGATTGAAAATTCATATAAATGATCGAGTGTTGCAATGCTTAAATCAGTTGCAAGGACAAGAAAAGAATGACTCAAAGCAAGAGGAAGAAGGCATGTATCATGAAAGAAGAGATGATCGTGGAAGAGATGGTTATTCCAAGAGTGCTAGTAGAGCTCATAGGCATCACTCACCTCCTTTATCGGCAAGAAGGTCTTATGCATATGAAGATTCCATAAGTAGTCCAAAGGCATCTCCTATTAGGAACCAAAGAAGAAGGCATGAAATGGACAATTTGCAAGGAGAGCTGAGGAATCTCAAGCCACCATCCTTTGGTGGTGAAAGGGAAAGGGAAGATGATGTTGAAGAATGGTTTCTTGGACTCAGGAGATATTTCCAATTTCATAACTATTCATCAAACCTAGAAGCCAGAATTTCCACCTACCATTTACATGAGAAAGATGCCATGTGGTGGGACCAGCTGAAGCATGTTGAGGATATTAATGAGAATAGGATCACTTGGAAGAAGTTCAAGAAGTATTTTTAGAAGGAGTACCTCTCAGATCATTTCTATGACAAGAAAATGTAGGATTTATTTGAAATTTGGTTGGGAAGCATGTCCATGGTAGAATATGAGAAGAAGTTATTGGGGTTGTTAAAGTATGTTGGGTTTATAAATGATGAAAAGGTGAAAATACATAGGTTTTTGGGTGGACTTCCAACATTTTATAAAAAAAATATTCAGTATGATGAACCCAAGCCATTAACTGAGGCTATCATGAAAGCTAAGTACTTGTATGAGCAAGGCTAGGGTATATAATCCATGTAGAAATATTGGAAGTATAATAAGAAGGAGAAGTTTGATCAGAGGAAGAAGGGATTCAAGCCTCCTTTCCATAGAAATGAACCTAATAAAAATAATCAAGAACAGTGTGCTAAGGATGAATCCAAGAAAGAAGACTCCTTGGGAAAAAGGGGAAGACCACCAATCCAATGTTGGGGATGCAAGGAATATCACCTGTACAAGGATTTCCCTAACATAAAGGATAGATTGAAGACTGTGCACAACATCCAAGAGGATACGACACTCGAAGACATGGGAAGAATTTATGCAGCCTTAGATGACCGAGAAGCATAACACCAATCCAACATGATCGAGGTGGAAGGTAAGATCATAAATCAGTTTGTTTCTATTTTAATTGATTCAGGAGCAAGTCATTGTTACATTGACCCTAAAATAGTGGATAGATTAAATTTGGAGAAAAATAAGATTGGGAAATCAAGTTTGGTTCAGCTAGCTACTGGAACCAAAAGGAGAATCCATGATATGGTCAGAGGTTGTTCCATAATTATTAATGGTATGAGCACTAGTGTTGATATAAATATCATACCATTGGGGTCTTATGATATTCTAATTGGAATGGATTGGCTGGAAAAGCATCATGTTGTCCTAGATTGTCATAGCAAGACATTTACATGTCTTGATGGAGATAGAAAACAAAGCACTATGAAAGGTGTACCAAGAACCATCTCTATAAGGGAGATTTAAGCCTTACAGCTGAAGAGATGTTTCAAAAAATGGTGTTAGTTGTATGCAGTCCATGTGGAGGAGCCGGAAAAGACAAAAGGGGCAAGTCTTGAATAGTTTACAGTATTGCAAGAATTTGAGGATGTATTCTAGGAAATACCAAGGTTTCCACAAAAAAGGGAAATAGATTTTTCTATTGATTTAGTTCCAGGAGTTGCTTCAGTATCAAAGACACCTTATATAATGAGCACAACAGAGTTAAAATAATTAAAAATGTAGTTGGAGGAATTTTTGAAGAAAGGGTACATACACCCAAGTGTTTCACCTTGGGGAGCGCCCGTACTATTTTTCAAAAAGAAGGATGGGACCTTGAGGCTGTGTATTGACTTTTGACAACTGAATAAGTCTACTATAAAGAACAAGTATCCTTTACCCATAATTGATGACCTCTTTGATCATCTAAGAGGAGAAAATATATTTTCAAAGATAGAATTGAGATCGGGATACCATCAGGTAAGAATAAAGGAAGAAGACATCCATAAGACAACCTTCTACACTAGGTATGGGAATTATGAATCCGTAGTGGTTCCATTTGGACTGACCAATGCACTAGTTGTCTTTATGTTCTTAATGAATGGCATATTCAGAGATTACTTGGATAAGTTTGTCATAGTATTCCTGGATGACATAATTGTCTATTCTAAGTCAGAAGAAGATCATGAACATCACCTAAGATTGGTATTGCAAGTGTTGAGGGAACATCAGTTGTATGCCAAGCTGAGTAAATGTTCTTTTTATCAAGAACGGATCCATTACTTGGAGCACATTATTTCGGAACAGGGTATAGCAATGGATCTAGAAAATATTGAAGCCATTAGAGGATGGCCAACGCCCAAGAATGTTTCATAAGTTAGATCTTCTATGGGATTAGTTGGTTACTACATAAGATTTATAGTTGGGGTCTCTAAGATTTCTCATCCCATCACTTCTTTTCAAAAGAAGGGAATGAAATTTGAATGGACATATGAATGTGAAGAGAACTTTAATTTGTTGAAGGAGTTACTCACCAGTGCACATGTGTTAAAGATTGTTGACCCAAATGAATGTTTTTTGGTATGTACAAATGAATATAAGGAAGGAATTAGTGGAGTCCTCACTCAAAATGGACATGTCATTGGTTATGAGTCCAGAAATCTTAAGGAACATGAGAGGAACTATGCCACACATGAATTGGAGCTAGATGCCATTTTTCATGCATTGAAGATGTGGAGGAATTATCTCACGGGGAAGAGATTTGAATTAAGAACATACCAAAATGGTCTAAAGTATTTTTTTGAACAACCAACTTTGAATGCCAAGAAAACAAGATGGTTGGAATTTTTAAGTGAATACGACTTTGATATCAAGCATATCAAAGAAAAAGAAAATAAAGTTGTCAATGAACTTAGTATATGAGTACATATCATGTATGCTACAACTGTTAGTATGCATCAATCAGACTTGAAGAGAATAATTTTAGATGATGTTGTTAAAAATCAACATCACCTACAGGTAAAGGAAATATTGCATCAAGAGGATGTACAACAAAAAATGAAAGAGTATGAGATAAAGGAATATGTATTACTTATTCATAAAAACATAATTTATGTCCCTAGTTCTGGAGAACTTACGAAGTTGGTATTAAAAAAAATCATAATGTCCCATATGTTTGACATCCCAGTTACCAGAAAACAATTACAGTAGTAAGAAGCCAGTTCTTTTTGCTACAACCATTACCAATTCCAGAGAAGAAATGGGAAGTGATAACCATTAAATTTATAACTAAATTGCCCAGGACAATGACGCAACATGATTTAATCATGGTAGTGGTTGAAAAATTGACAAAGGATTCTCATTTTGTTCATGTGAAAACAAATCATACAACAACGAATATTGCATAAATTTACATGAAGGAAATTGCTAGGTTGCATGGGATACCTAGGACAATTGTCTCAGATAGAGACAGAAAGTTTAATTTGAATTTCTGGAAGGGATTATTTAAAGGATTTGGCACCAATATGAACTTTATCATAGCATACAATTCACAGTCATATGGGAAGACATAGAGGGTCAACTTAGTAATTTAATAAATGTTGAGAATGTATGTGATGGATAAACCATCTAAGTGGGAAGATTACTTGCACTTGGTTGAGTTTGCCTATAATAATGGGTATCAAGCTTCATTAAAGATGAGCCCATTTGAAGCCTTGCATGGTAGGAAATGCAGTACCCTAATAAGCTAGGAAAACCCAATAGATAGAGTGGTACTTGAGATAGAGTTGCTCAAGGATATGGAAGATTAGATGGTTAAGGTTAAGCAGAATTTAAAGGAAGCTCGGGATAGACAAAAAAATTATGTAGATAAGAATAGGATAGCAAGAGAATTTAAAGTGGGGGAGCATGTTCTTTTGAAAGTAAATCCCAAGAAGAGCCATTTGAAGTTGGGCAGTTGTGCAAAGATGGTAACCAGATTATGTGGTCCATTCGAAATATTGGATAGGATAGGTTCAGTTGCATACATGCTTCCATTGCCTGTTTCCATGAATGTGCATAATGTATTTCATGTGTCTTTGCTAAAGAAATATGTACATGATCCTAACCATGTTATTGATTGGCATCTGATTCAGGTAGAGACCAAGGGAGACTTTCAGGTCCATTCAGTGCGAATATTTGATAGAAAAGTAAAAATGCTCCGGAATCGAGTTATAAGGATGGTAAAGTCCAGTGGACCTACTACGGTCCTGAAGAAGCTACCTGGGAGCATGAAGATGCCATGTGGGAAGAGTACCCAAAACCTTTTGAATAAATTTTGGAATTTTGATTCATGTTTGTATATGCACTGAGAACAATGACAAAATAAGGGGTAGGGGATGTAACACCCTGGGCTTTGAGCCCCCATATTAAATAATGTATTGTTACACTGCTGATAGGCCAGAGTGCCCAAACAATTATTAAAAGGCTAGTGTGTCCAAGAAATGTAATATTTTGATCATTATTAATAATAATCACATCGTTGGCTACTAGACGGAAAAGGACTAGAGTTATAGAGGGCTATGATTCGACAAGAGAGGGGGGATTGAGGGGCTAAGAATTTTATTTTATATTTTATTCTCCATTTTTATTAATAAAGAATAGTAGTTAAGTAAGCTTCTTGGGGGAAGTCCAAGGGGTTCTTGATCCCCAGGTATTACATAAACCATCCCTGGTCTGTTGGGGGGGTTCATTTGTTCTCTCTCTCACTCCCTCCCTCGTTCTCATGATGTTGTTGGTAACTTATCTCTTACCTCACACATTCATTCACCCGATTGTTTGTTGTTTCACACCTCTCATAGAGATCTCACTCCATTCATTTCTGTCACCCACTCATATTTCCTCATCCGTGTCTTGGCTTGGGAAAGGAATATGAATTGTTGAGGAGAAACCATGGTATTGTTGGATGTGGAGATTGTTGGTGTAATCCAACCATGATTTGAGGCCTAGATGTCTGAGATGCTTGGCCTGTGTCCATATTTTCTCATGGCTGCGAGTCCTAAGAGTCCCAACATGGAGATTCTGGACCAGGTGCACTGGAGCCCTAGAAGGAGAGGGACTATCTGAGGGACTTCCTGGTAGAGAAGGGTGGGGGTCCATTCTCTTGGGTTGTGTAGGCTGGGTAGAAGAGAGCTAGGTACTTGGATTGTTGTGGGTTTTGGGAAGCCTATGAAAGCTTGAGTGCTGACTCATTTGGAAGCCAAGTAACACTCTAGAACTGTCCTTGTGGATTCATAGCCCTAGATCGGGGGTGACATTGCTATTGATACTTGGAACAACAATTTCTACTATTGGGTAGAATGTCCTTGGTATGCATCCAGTCGGTGGTTATCTTCTATAAAAGATAAGTTCTCTCTATTATGGTATTATTTACCTATGTATGAATTATTTCCGATGTGTATTTATTTATCGTTGAATTCGATATGTTTAGAGTATGCATGCTTTTTGGTTATTGTTGTGCAAGTTGTTTAGTTCCTTTATTTTATGCATCTTTATTAATGTGAAAGGTTTCTATAAGAAAAAGAAGACTGAGAGCGGGCTTGAAGTAGAGTAGCTCGACCTGTGGGTGGTTGGGTATGTTAAAACTACTAATATTTTTCCATGAACATATGTTTGTAGGCTTGGGATTACATGGATTTCTACACTGCATTATGAATTTACATATCCCATTCTTTTCACCCAATGTAGTGTAGGATAGGAGTAGGGTAGGATAGGAGTAAGGTAGAATAGGCTAGTGTCTTTCCTTTGCATAGTTTAGTTTTGATTTCTAGTTTTTAATTAGTTTTCCATTTTCCTTTCTTTTTATTACTGTTGGTTGAAAAATACATGAAATTTTCATAAAAGGTGGAAAGAAATAGAATTCTTGCACACTTATTGTTTTATTTCATTCTCAAAAATTCATACGTGTCGTGGTAATTTTCAGATCAATGGATTCTATGCATGTTCACCATGCCAAATCTTTTTCAAGCATTTTGTCATATTGCAAGTGGGTCTTTTAAATAAAAGATGTTATTTAGTCCCTCTTGTAGTGAAAATGTGCACCCATATTTGTCCCATGTTCATATCTACATGATTCTAATTGAAAAATCTCGCTTGATTGACATTCTTTTAAATTCTAATTTTGTTGTCCTATACACAACGGATGGAAGTTTTCATGATTAATTTCTTCCCATTTGAAATCCAAGCCACTCCAACTCCTTGTAATTCCTTTGGATGATTATTTTATCATGAGTTTGGAGTTATCCAATTGGTTTCTTTCCCAATGATTGTTTCCTTTGGGTACTTTCAACTAACATGATTTTTTGTATAGACTTTTCTTAGGATAGCGAGATTAACTGATTTTTATTTATTTTGAGTTGTTTTATTCAGTACTTTTAGTTTAATTTATGGGTATTGGTTGCACATATATTATGCTCTATATAATTAATTTTTTAAGAATATTTTATCTTTTATCTTTCATCTTATGTGATCCAAGTTTCCTCTTATACACAACAACAAGAGATATTATTTTAGACTGTTTGGATGCATGTTTTAAACATTATGGGCACAACTGTTATATCATATTCTTGCTAGAATATCTCTTAGAAATTTATTTAGAATCAACCATTTCATTTACTAATCTTAGTGTATGATTCAAAATTTGATCTCATTCCTATCAATCACAATAATTTCAAACTTGATATTTACTTGGAAAGTATCTTTCTATATTTTAGATTTGTTGATTTTAATTCACTCATTCTAGTTACATTATTGAATGACATGTTTTTTATCATGGTTGATTACTACACACTTATCTCGATGTTGAATCCATTGAAATAGTTGAGATTTGTAAATACCTCGGTGATAAATCTCAATGCAACTTCTAAGATTCTAAATTTCAAGTTTTCAACATTTGTTTTTATTTAAGACATGATAATAGGTTTCAAGATGTGAAATTTCTTGTGGGTTGTAACTCATCAATCTATTAGGCCCCACACTCTTCAACATTCCTTGGCCCAAAACTCAATTTATTAATAATTTGGAAAGATAAGCATGTTTGGGTTATGTTAGACCATCTTTTATTTGATCTCTCTTACTCATGAGCTTGCTGATTTTTTTTCCAGATTATATGTTTAGTTTTTTGGGATGAAAAACCTATCTAGTAGAGAGAAAAGTTGCATACTCATCAACATTTAATTTTCTTAATTTGTTATGAGATAATGAGATCGAGGAAGTGAAATTTCTGGTTTCTCTACTTAGAACACTCTTGGGAACTTGAGGATATCAATTTCATGGATGTTCCCATCATAACAAATCAACTTATCACCATTTAGAAATCAGATCTTACTCACTTCATTCAATTATGACTTCTAATTATACCTTGCATTCATGATGGGGGAATAAATCCATCTTGGATGTTATCTAAGATTATTTCTACCTTACTAGAGTGTCTAAATTTCTATCACATCCATAATGATTTCCTCTTGCCTCTCACAAGGTTGAAGATGATCATACAAATATTTCATATTACTATCATTAATGACAAGAGGAAATAAATGCCTAAGCTTGCAAGGTTGATGATTTTGAATCAATTTTTTTATTTAAATTTTAAGCATGACCATGATTGGTAATGGGCATATATGATCCAGGTGGATATCGATGGCCACCCACCTATTCCACTAGCTCGAAACCCAGTTTTCCACCTTGACAGTTTTTCGGGTCCCAAACTTTCGAGGCCATTTTTTTTTGGAGAAAATTCTATTTTCGGCACACTAGTTCAGTGGGAGTTAACTGACTAGTTATATCTTAGACTTTAACACTAGTTCATTGGGAATTAACTAACTAGTTCTATTTTAGACATTCTAATATTAGACCATCACTATTATGCATGCATTCCTAATTATAGGATGTCATTGTGTATATGAGTAAAGATCACTCACTCATTGATTAGATAATAATATGCATTGATTCGCCTTCTTCATTGTGTATATCTCTTCCTTTTCTTGATAAGCTTTTTTTGTGTATGCTTTAGCTAGATATCTTGTACAGGTTTCCATGAAACACTGACATGGTATCAGAGCTACGTTGCTTGGAGCAAGCCAAACAAGCCAAAGAATAAGGAAAATCAGAGTTTCGACAACCTAAATCCATGGTCGTACCTTTCAACAGTGATTTCTCGAAAACTATTATGTTTTTGAGGAAATGACCTGCCTAGGAAGTAAATCGACCAATTATGCAAGTGAATTTTCAACCGTTTGTCGAGATTCCTCATCGTTTGCTTAGAAAGTAAGCCACAAGATAGCCTCCTAAAACTGATACGAATTCGTGGTCGTACCTTTCAGCCATTATTTCTCCAAAAGTATTAATGTTTTGAGGAAATGACCCAGTTGGAAAGTAAATCGACCCATTCTGCAAGTGGGATTTCAACCATTTGGCACAATTCCTCACCATTTGCTCAGAAATTAAGCCACGAGATAGCCTCCTGAAATTGATACGAATTTGTGGTCGTACCTTTCTACAGTGATTTCTCCCAAAATATTAAGTTTTTGAAGAAACAACTCGCACGAGAAGTAAACTGACCCATTTTGCAAGTGGGTTTTCAACTGTTTGGTGAGATTCCTCACCGTTTTCTTAGAAAGTAAGTCGGAAGATCATATCCTCAAACTGATACTTGTTTTCACTTAAAGTGTCCTTCATGCAGCGATTTCTTAATTTTTCACTTGCAGATTGAGAGTAAATTTTTAGGGGTTCTTAGAAACATTGGGAGAGATAGATAAGACAACTATTATACAGTCAAACTTGGTGGTAATCCTCACACCATACAATTATTTTGATTGGAATCCCAATGTGACATTCCAACTGTTATAGCGAGAAAACCCCTCTATGGACTACATTAGGGTTCAACATGTAGGCAGAGCTAACCATCTAAAGTCTCCTACTCTTTAACAAATACCCCAAATACACCTCACATTCATGCATAAAACACAAGGTAAAAAGATCTGGTAACTCTACCTTAAACTCTACATCCGGCGTCGATCCTTTTGCGTTCGGTTGTTCCTCGACTACAAGTCTCCTCCCAAGGCTGACCTGCATTCATAAATAGACAAACAAAGAACTACGAACATGCATCTTATATATGAATTAGTGGGTTAGATGTCATAATCAAATATAAATCAAACATAAATATTGAACACATCATATTCGAGACAAAAAAAGTATTCCTTTTTATTAATCTCACAAAGTTACTTACAATGAGATCGACAACTGCTCCGTGAACCTGGTCTAGGATCCTCTTCACCAAGCTCCAACCGTGCTTCCACGTATATTTCTCCTCTTCAACTCTCTCTAGGGAATGGATTAGTCTTGCAATGGAGGGAAAAGGCAAGAATAGGGATTGCTGGCTCAAAACTCACAATGTGGCTACAAATTCTTGGGGCAAGGGGTGAAAGTGAAATGGGTAGAGTTTCAATGTTCTTATTATTTTCTTTGGAATGATACCCCAACACCTTATTTTATATGACAAAAGGATGATTATTCGGTTGGGTGACGGGCTATAGGGGATGGGACAGTTGGAAAACTACCCAATAGCCCATAATCTCAACAAATTCCTTGCAACTTTTTATTTTTTACAACTTTTGTGAGTATACGCAGGCTGTAATGGTGTAGCTAGCATACGTACCTGAGATGTAGTGGTGTAACAAGCGTGTGTATGAGGAAGTAATGGTGCAAGACGCGTACATCTTCAAAAATATGGTTTTTAAGAAGAGTTGCTCAGTGATGGCTTGGCAAAAATAACAAGTAAAGGGGATAGTGAAATTTAGGGTTATAACATATGCCCCCTAATGTGTGAGGTCATAAGAGAATCTAATGGTTGAAATAGATTAAAAATATTCACCAACGTACGAAGCAAGTGATCCTGGGACCAGAGTTCAAGAGGTGTCATCTGCAAAAATAATAATTGTTTCACCGAGGCGGGCATACCCATGCTCACGATGAAATAAATCATGGCTTCCAATCAAATACACTCCATATCCATGTCATATAACTATATAAAGTGTAGCCGCAAGCAATACACAATGGATCTACATCTTAAAATCAAATATATACATGTATAGTATCCATCTTTAAGAAGCCAAATGACGCCTGATGGTTGGAGATGAGGACCTCAGAGCTCGAGCAACAACTTCAATATCTTCAAAACTTGGGTAGGGGTGTAATATGAGTGTACAACATCACTACCCAGAGGTCTTCGATGACTCGTCGGGGAACAAACAAGAGAATCCCGGTGATCAAGCAAAGAACTTCATTGATTTCGAACAAAGTCTTGATTGGACTTATGGGGATGACTAGGCATGAGAGAAAGAGACAAACTACAGAAAGGCTGACTCAAGTTGGGTAAAAGTTCCCTTGGAAAATAGCACGATTGATGATCAGACTCAGGCAGCATGAAATTGACATAAGTTCACGATGTAGGAGGCAACACAAACTCTCCATGTGTTTGGAAGAATAACCAAATGGAGGAGGACACAACTCTATGTAGTGAGAACAACTTCCTAAGGTAATATTAAATCCCAATGCTTGACGACAAACAAAAGGATGTTCTTTGTCTAAGGGCGACTCATTGTGCTACCAAAAAAAGAAAATACTTTTCCTGTCCTCTTTTTAGGGTATATTTTATTTTTTTGTCTTTTTCAATATTTTGAA
>SNQJ01S0053199.1:32994-45424 GCA_010110895.2 Picea sitchensis
ACACAAAAATCATTAGTTAGCAATCACCATTTACTCATTTCTTATTGCTATCATTTATAAGTAGGTAAATGTGAACATATATTGACAACATATATCAACAACATATCATCAACAAATCATCACCACAAGGAACACAAGATGTATGTATAATTTTCTTTTTATTACGGACTAGAATCCTTGGGTTATCATCAACAACTCAATAGAGTACAACTCTACAAGAACACCTACTCTATAATGAAAGACTCATCTTACACCCTCAACACCAAATGAGATGAGGCAAAAATCCTCAATAGATATCAATCTATCAACAGCTATGTGACCTGTCGGTAGTGCATCATGCGTATGTACACACCCTACCAGTAGTACAACTCGTGTATGTACGCAGTTAGTCTGTACTACATCCTGTGTATCACATCTGAGTACTTAGGATTTTCTCTTCAATATGAACTCATATCCTCTGCAACCTTCAATCACATTCTCCTATGTCTTTCATTGTCCATTCTGAACCATAACCAATCATAACACATCCAATATCTCCAATAACTTACTCATGCTCCTCAACCATACAATATGAATGCTACTCAATCATGTATAAGCAATCAACATATTATGGCAGTCATATCAGTACTGAATCATAAGAGTGTTTCTCACTCTATCAACCAACACAAACCACAGCACAACAACCATACCAAGAATTCCTTAAGCATTCACTACATAACAAGCAAGAGTATCCATTAAGACAACAATGTAACCATACCAAAGTTTTATGGCATATTTGAGCCCATAGAATGCAAATCTTGAACCTACATCAGTCTTCAAGAGTCTAGCACCATCTCACACACAAGTCTTCATGATTTCATCCACTTTACGTTCCTTGTCCTCATTCATCCCGTGTATGTATGCGCCCTGTCTCACTACAACCCGCGTTTACCTAAAAAACTAGGGTTTCTGAAGTTTCGAGAATTTTTCCATCATGATCTTAGACTTGCCGAAACTTTGATGCGTCCATAAGATCCTTTGAATCTCTCCTCTCTTAGAATAGATCTTCAACACATGCTCAATTGATCCACAAGGGATACTTTTCACAAGAGACCCTTGCCTCTTATTTATACTCTCCAAATCGCTATCTTCTAGGTCACTTCTAGGTCACTTAACCCATTTCTAGGTCACTTAACCTATTTTCCTTAATTTTAGGGTTAACCATTTTCCATAATTAGAAATTTCTCCATTTCTTTATCATTTAAATATTCCTCCTTGACTTTGTCACCTCACATTATACTCTTCTTTGATTTTGTCACTTCACTTTATTATTTAAATAATCCTCCTTGATTTTGTCACTTGTCTTTACCATTTAAATAATAATTTCTTCTTTCCAAGCTCTTTGACTTCTTTGACCTTTTGGGGCTTCAAGCCTACATATGAGGGTCCTCCAACTTTGTAAGGACATAACTCTCAAACCATGAGGAGTTATGTGACATTCCACATAGCACTGGAAATGGCATGACAAGCACTATCCATCTAGGATAGTTTCACTAACAAATTCATTCATTTTCATCTCATTATTCCACAAACAAGCATGGGTTCTCCAACCATAATTTAAGTATAACTCAACCGTAAAGCGTCTTCCCATGAGGGATTTCACCATAATGGTGCCACTTTGGATTTCATCCATTTGTACTCCTCATCAACCATGATAAGATAATAATGAGTCATCTTTACATCAAACCAACTATGCATCATATATCAAAGAAACCACATCGATCCATATTCATCTTTGCATCATGTATCAATGAAAACTCATTGATCCATATTCATCTATGCATCATATCAATGGCATCATATGACTATGATTCCACTTCACATATATCCATTCTCATCAAGGACAACACATATTACATTTGATATCAATCATCAATCAATCAATCCTTTGGCATCAATCAATCACTTGACATCAATTAATTAAACCTTTGGCATCAATGAAAACATGATCCAACAATATCCCCCTTTGTCATTGATGGAAATAACAACATTGATGTCAACACCAATCATTGATGTCAACATGTAGACAAGGAATGCTCTACATCAATATTCATTAATCACATCAATGTGACTATCTCTCCCCCTTTGACATCAATGGAAAAGGGTCATTCTCCCCCTACCTGAATTCCTTTGATCTTCCTCTGAATAATTTCTCCCCTTTTAAACAAGGGATATCACTCTAATGTAATTTTGAATATATATCGCTCATGCTCTCCTGTGATCATTTCTCCCCTTGGTACTATGCATCTTTGCTCTTTTCTTCAAATATAGAGCTATTTTACCAAGTATGCATCTGATGAATATCTCCTCTTGGAATCATGGGAAGAAGAATGACTCCCCTTATGGGTATGTCTCCCCCTATCTTCTCTGCACTATGAAAAATATGCTACCACTGCAATATGCTTCTGCTGCAAATGCCACGGCTTAAATGGATCACAGAACAGTTGCTCTTTCTATGAGAATCCTTGGATCTGTCCATGCGTCAAAACTCATGCCATACCATGAAACAAATGATATGTCAACGGGAGAATTATGAATAAAACATCAACCAAGTACATCATGTACTAAATTGTGTGCCCACCATGCACAACACCCATGTACATCAAGCATGTACATCAACACCATGCAATGTGCCATCATCAATGGAATGTATCAAGCATATGCTAAAAACATGTTCCAATGGTGTACCAATCATATGCCTCTACCAACATGCCAACCATGTGCATCTACCAATATTCCAACCATGTGCATCTACCAATATGCCAGCCATGTGTCATATCACTTCATGATATGTTTCCACCATGAACTAAGTATCATAATCATGTATCTCATGTATCAAATTATATGTTAATCAAGTAATGCCACTGATGTACTTTTAGCCAAGTAATCATCATCCAAACATATACCATATGTGAATGTACCAAACATGTACATCAACATGTTTCACTACTTGTACCAAGAAATTATGCCAACCATGCTTCAATACCACAACAAAATGAATCCTCATGCATGTATGCCAAGTTCACCGCAAAACATGTGCCAATCAACTACTAGTAGGTGCCTCTAACAATGTAATAGAAGTGTATCAATCATGCATCAACTATGGATCTAGCCTCAATCCTCCATTCACTACAACAAAGACTAAGCATCCAACAATACATATACTAGTAGTTTGATTCAATAGATCAATGACATATCTAGCTAGCATCATCAAGATATATCAAATAACCAAGGTGCCATAACTTCACTGTCATAACCATCAATGTTCTTCAACAAAAGAATGCCTCAATCCATACTCATAGGTTAGTGCCATGCATCCAAGATAGCCTTTCATTTTATATCATCACATTACATAATCCAATATGTAATCATGAAAACCTACAACAAAGAATGTCAGAACCTGCAACAAACTATGTCAGACCCTGCAACATAGAGTTATACCATCACATCAATATGCAACCCATGTGCATAGCCCTTTTCCCTAGGTTTTACTGCATATACATGGCCTACTGCACAGACATCTCGCATATGTATGCGACCTATTCAAGTTCATCCTATGTATGTACGTGATTGTTACCACTATCACCTCCGTATGCTTTAGTGGATGGCACACTTGAGCTTCCCTCAAGGGTTCCATTTTTCTCTGGTTTTTCAGTCTTCTTCACCCACTTCTGAAGGTGTCCCTTCTTCTCATAACTTGAGCTCTGAGCTTCCATATTTTCAAATATGTCTCCCTTCCTTACTTCATTCCTTCTTCTAGTCGTGCGATATGAAGTCCTCATCATGGACTTTCTTCTTGTGTTCCAACAATCCTGGGATTTGTGGCCAAATCCACTGCAGGTGTAGCATCTCATGTTGTGATAGTGAACAACAATGTGTCCTACTTGATCACATCTCCAACACCTTATGGTGTTATGAAATCTTCCATTTTCTCTCCTTGCATAAGATCTGCATTCCAAAGCTTTGTGACCATATTCATTACATGAATAACATTGACCATGAAAAACACATTCATACCTTTGCATTGGTATCCATCTTCTTTGACGTGTAAAGATGGCTTCTTGATGTCTTCCTTGATTTGTTCTTTTGAAATTTTATTTTCCTTGTGTATATGGTTGATTTTCAACATTTTCTTCATCCTTTGAGAATGAGGGACTTACCTCATGCTTATTTGAGGTGCTTGCTTCAACATGTGTATCTTCTCTCTTGTATCCAAGACTTGATTTATCATTTGGTGATCTTTGACTTTACAATATCTCATTCAATATTGTTAAGCTATTCAAGAATTTGTTTGACTTCTCTGCTTTCTTTCTAAGATCAACAACTTCAGCTTATAACTTATGACATGACTCATCCTTTTCATTTACTTGATTCTTCAATAGTTCCTCTACCATTTTGGCTTCTTCAATTTGGGTCTTGAGATGGACAATAATTTCAATACTTTTGCTAATATCATCATCTACCTTCTTATCTTATTTTTCATTCTTTAGTCTTGTGATCTCTTCTTCCTTTTCTTCTAATTGAGTCTTATTGCTATATTCTTTTTCTTTGAGCATTTCCTTTAACTTCAAGATGTACCTCTGACTCTTCTTAAGAAACCTTTTAGTGTTATCCGAAATACAACTATAGTCTATATAATAATGGTCATTGATGTATTCATATAGACCCTCTTCAACTTTCTTTTGAAGTTATGATAGTTATTCTTCTATTCTTTCCATAACATAACTACCATCAAATTCTACACAAATTATTTCTAGATTTTCTTCTTCACTTGTAGAGAAATATTCAATATCATCACATTTTGAATTATTTAAATCAAGGGTCTTTGAGGATTCTTTACCTTCATTTGAAATATCTTCAAGATCATCCTTTTTTCCAACATCATCACATGATTTTTTTCCTTCATTTGAAATGTCTCCAAGATCTTCCTTTTTGTCAACATCATCACATTTAGAAATAATGTAATCAAGAGTTTTTGGAGATTCTTTACCGTTTATGATCTTCATGGAGTGGTCTTCAATATTTTCCTTCTTGCTTTGATATGTCTCATCTATCTTTAGCCATAGGTCCTTGGCGGGAGAGCATTGTCCTATGCTCTCTTTGATAGGGCTTGAGAGTCCACTAAGAATGGTCTTGAGAGCCAAAGAATCATTCTTCTTTCCTTCCCTTTGAGATGCAAACTTTGACTTGTTCTTCAAGGAAACTGATCCACCAATGGCTGCCTTCCAAATATCCTCTCCCATTTCCTTCAAATGCACTCTCATTTTTATTCTCCAGGTAGAATAGTTTTCCTCATAAAGGATTGGAACTTAATCATCCATTTGTGTGTCCATAGATCTCCTCCAATCTTGTTAAGGCTTATAGTGAAGGCCTAATATGATACCAATTGTTGGACACACCGACTACACTGAGAGGGGGGGTGAACAGTGTAGGGATCTTTCTCCCAAAACTTCCCTCTTACACAAAACTCATTAGTTAGCAATCACCATTTACTCATTTCTTATTGTTGTCATTTATAACCAATTAAATGTGAACATAAATCAGCAACATATCATCAACAAATCATCACCACAAGGAACACAAGATGTATGTACAATTTTCTTTTTATTACACACTACAATCCTTGGGTTATCAACAACAACTGAATAGAGTACAACTCTACAAGAGCACCAGCTCTATAATGAAAGACTCCACTTACACCCTCATCACCAACTGAGATGAAGCAACAATCCTAAACATATATCAATCTGTCAATAGGTATGCGACCTATCAGTAGTGCATCACGTGTATGTACGTGCCCTACCAGTAGTACAACTCATGTATGTACGCGACTAGTGTGTACTACATCCTGTGTATCACATCTGAGTACTCTTCAAAATGAACTCAGATCCTCTGCAACCTTCAATCACATTCTCTTATGTCTTTCACTGTCCATTCTGACCCACAACCAATCACAACACATCCAAGCTCTCCAACAACTTACTCATGCTCCTCAACCATACAATATGAATGCTACTCAATCATGTATAAGAAATCAACATATTATGGCAGTCATATAAGTACTGAATCATAAGAGTGTTGCTCACTCTATCAACCAACACAAACTACATCAAAAAAACCATACCAAGAATTCCTTAAGCATTCACTACATAATAAGCAATGGTATCCATCAAGAAAACAATGTAACCATACCCGAGTTTCTATGGCAGATCTGAGCCCATAGAATGTAGATCTAGAACTTGCTTTAGTCTTTAAGATTCTGGCACCATCTCACACACAATTCTTCATGACTTCATCCACTGTATGTGCCCTGTCCTCATTCAACCCATGTATGCATACGCCTTGTCTCACTATATCTCATGTATACCTCAGAAACTAGGGTTTCTGAACTTCTAAGACTTTTTTCGTCATGATATCAGACTTGTTGAAACTTTGATGCATCCATAAGATCCTCCAGATATCCTCTATATCATAATATATCTTCAACACATGCTCAACAGATCCACAAGGGATACTTTTCAAAAGATACCCTTGCCTCTTATTTATACTCTCCAAGTAGTTATCTTCTAGGTCACTTCTAGGTCACTTAACCCATTTCTAGGTCACTTAACCTATTTTCCTCATTTTTTGGGTTAACCATTTTTCATAATTATAAATTTCTCCATTTCTTTATCATTTAAATATTCTTCCTTGACTTTATCACCTCAAATTATACTCTTCTTTGAATTTGTCACTTCACTTTATTATTTAAATAATCCTCCTAGATTTTGTTACGTTTCGTTACCATTTAAATAATAATTTCTTTTGTGCAAACTCTTTGACTTCTTTGACCTTTTGGTGCTTCAAGCCTACATATGAGGGTCATCCAACTTCGTAAGGCCATAACTCTCAAACCATGAGGAGTTATGTGGCATTCCACATGCCACCGGAAATGGCATGACAAGCACTATCCATCTAGGATATTTTCACTAACAAATTCATTGATATTCATCTCAGTATTCCACAAACAAGCATGGTTTCTCCAACAATACTTTAAGGATAACTCGACCGTAAAGCATCTTCCTGTGAGGGATTTCACCATAAGGGGCCACTTTGGATTTCATCCATTTGTACTCCTCATAAACCATGATAAGACAATAATGAGTCATCTTTACATCAAACCAACTATGCATCATATATCAAAGAAACCACATCGATCCATCTTCATCTTTGCATCATGTATCAATGAAAACTCATTGATCCATATTCATCTATGCATCATATCAATGGCATCATATGACTATGATTCCACTTCACATCTATCCATTCTCATCAAGGACAATATATATTACATTTGACATCAATCATCAATCAATCAATCCTTTGGCATCATTCAATCACTTGACATCAATCCTTTGACATCAACTAATCACTTGAAATAAATCAATCACTTGACATCAATTAATTAATCCTTTGGAATCAATGAAAAAATGATCCAAAATCCACTATTCCAAGGCTCCCCAATACCTATAATGATATGCTCCAATAATGTCTTCTCTACAAGCGACCCTCCAATCTCTCCTGTAACCCTCATGAACTTGATCCAAGATGGAATGTTGAAACCTTGATCATAGAGGTACTCATGGGACAATTGTTATATGTCTAGTAGGGCCTCACAGGACATCATGTAATCAACCCATCGAGATGCCCTCAACCACGATTTTACCAGAACCCTTATGACACTTGCAAAATTTGTGAACTCCCTGCATAAACCTCCAACTGACTATGAACCCAAAATGAAGCTCCAATGGAAATTTTAGGTGGATTCCCCTCTTGTCTAGCTAGGGTGTATAATTCATTACCGAAAAAAAATTGTAGTAGTGGAAGGGTTTTTCTAAACCCTAAGGAAACAATGGCTCCAAGAGCACTACAAAATGAGAGATCAAATCATAATTCCAAAGAGAAGGGTTACCCCTCTATTTATCCTTTCTTCGAGCCTTCTAGATATTTTCTCTTTTTTACCAAATCAAACCCTCATTTTATTTTCCCTCCAATTTCATTTAAATATATATATATATATATTTATTTATTTAATGTCGCTTTAGGATTTTTCATTCTAGTGATACCAAATAACCTCAACTCCCTTGTGCTTGTTGACTATAGCCTATGGGAGTGGTATATTGTGTTAAGTCATCCTCCATCATGATCAATTGGAAGGGGAAATTACAATCCCCCCTTCCCAATATTTCTTATCCTTAATCAATTCTAGATCATGGTGCTATAAGATATATTGTCCTTCCCAAGTAGCATCCTCTGCAGGAAATCCTCTCCATATGACCAAGTACTCTTGAATGACTCTTCTTCTCAACCTTCATTCCCTAACATCAATGATCCTCTTTGGAGATAGAACCAACTACCCTTCCTCATATAGTGGAGGAAGGTATTCTAAAGCGGAGACCTGTTGTCCCAATGCCTTCAAGGTAGGATACATGGAAGTTGTTGTGGATCCTGCTAGCCTCTAGTATCTCCATATTGTATGCTAGCTCCCCAAATCTCCTGATAAATCTATAGGGACCATAAATCAATGCTTCAACTTCTCCGCACCACTCTTCTTTAGTGACGATTTTCTGTAAGGATGAAACCTGGGAAATAATAGGTCCCCAACCTCAAAGTTGCATTCCACCCTATGCCTATATGTATACATCTTATGTTGATTCTAAGTGGCCTGAAAATTCTCCTTTAGGAATCTCAATATGTCTTGGCTTTCCTGTAACCAATCTTTGGCCTTGGGAGATCTTCTCTCTCCAAAATCAAAATCCACAAAGGATGGGGCCTCATAGCCATACAATTACCTAATGGGATCATCCAGATGGAAATGTGATGAGTGGTATTGTAACAATGCTCCCCGAGATGAAACCACTTTATCCATGGTTGTTTCTTTGCTGACACATAGTTCATCATGTACCCCTCAATCCATTTGTTTACTATCTCAGTCTTCCCATCTGTCTAGGGGTGGAAACTAGTACTAGGTTTCAACTCTATCCTGGATAACTTGAACATCTCCTACCAAAATGCCCTGAGAAACCCGCTATCTCCGTCACTGACTATGTTCCACGGAAGACCATGTAGTATGAATACCTCCATGAAGAATATATATTCTACCTGAGATGAATTGTACTTTCAAGGAATGGTGAAGACGTGCACATATTTAGTCAATCTATCCACTACCACATAGATATAGTCCCTACTGTTGCACCTTTGGAAAACCTGTAATGAAGTCCATGGAAAGTTTATCCCAATTTTTCTCTAGAATCGAAAATAGTTGGAGTAGTCCCACAAGATGTGTAAATTATGACTTGTTTTGTTGGCAAGTCAGGCACTCTTTCACATGACAAAGTACATCCTCCTTGAGACCTTTCTAGGAGAATCTCCCCTTCACCTATCTATAGGTCTTCATATACCCCTAGTTCCCTGCTAGTGGTGTGTCATGTGCTGCCATCAAAATATTGTCCTTGATTTTGGACTCAGGGACAAGATATATCATGTCTTTGTAGTAAATGATTTCATCCACCACCATGTAATTGTCATCCTGAATAATTCCCTGTATCATCTCATAGGCAGAGGTATTCTTGGAGTATTCCACCAACATAATGGACTTCCAATCTGCTGAGATCTCTATCATGGAGAAGGTTGTAGGTCTCCTGGATAAGGCATCAACAACTATGTTCTTATTTCCCTTTACATACTCAATTTCAAAATCACATGCCTGCACCGTACTCACCCATTTATGTTGACTCTCATTTAGATCCTTCTGCTCCAAGAAATATCTCAATTTGTTGTGGCTATTCCTAAACACAAAGCATCCTCCTACCAAGTATTGTCTGAACTTGGCCAATGCATGCATGATGTCCAACATCTCCTTATCATAGATCAGATAGATCTTCTTTGGCTCTCTTAGATTTCTACTCTTGAAAGATATCAGGTGTCAGTTATGCATCAATACTTCTACTATCCCCTCACCAGATGTGTCACACTATAGGACAAAAGGTTGCATGAAATCTGGGAGTGCTAATACTCGGAAAGTGCTCATCATCCTCTTCATTATGTCGAATGATACCTGTGTGTCCTCTGACCATCAGAGTGCCCCCTTCTTGGTGAGGTATGTCAATGGCGTAGCTAATTGTGAGAAGAATTTCACAAATTTCCTGTAATAGTTGAATATCTCAAAGAATCCTCGCATATCAGTGAGTGATTTGGGGGTGGGAAAATCTAGGATTGTCTAGATCTTCTCCTGATGCACCTTTATTCCTTCAACACCAATTCCATGAAAATTTTCCAAGTAACAAGTGATTTGTGAGAAAAAAGCCATCGATACCACACAAATTGATTGGGTTATAAATATAAAGAATAAATTGGTACCTTTTGTGCATGTGTCACATTATGTAGATCAAACAACTTCTTCATCTAAACTATCCATGTGATTGGATCCTTGCCATCAAACTTCCTCATATCGATCTTAGGAAAGTGGTTGGTATTCAACCCAAAGTTGGAGTTTCTCCAGTCTTGATTCATCTTCCTTGTGTCCTCATCATGAATTTCATGGGATACATTTTCACTTTCAGGTGGCCTCCCTATTAGGAAAATTTTCAATCCTTTCATGATCTCCCTTTTTAAACCATCTATCTTAGTATCCATTATTGCCTCCAACTTAACTTCAGTTGAATCCATCATCCCTTGTAGTTCATATTTTGTTATTGTATTATTTTTTAAATCATTTATGTCCCTACACATTTCTTCACCTTCATCAAGAGTCCAAGTAGGATTGTCTGAAGGATTATTTGGTGTAGAAGTTCCCTTTTTTGTGGCATGTTGGCCAAGTATAACTTTTAAACTATTAAGCCCTAATATTGGCTCATTACCCCTTAATTGGGGCATATTAAATTAGTAATTCTATTTTATTTATGTCGGCTTTATTCCATTAGTTGTAATTATACCTCCTAGTCTCCTATATATACCAAGGAGACATTTTCATTTGGAATCATCTTGTACTTGAACATTTATGTGGGGTAAAAGGAGGTTTCCCCCTCGAAGAGGATTATTATCTGAAATTCTCTCTTTTTCAAGGCGTTGAGTACTTATTCTGAGGTTTTTCTATGCTATATTGATATTTGGTTCTTAACATATGGTATCAGAGCTCAAGGTCTTGGGGTTTCGCTACTACATCTGAGACACCATGGAATTTTCGCTATAACTTTTTTTCTACAACGATTTAAAAGGAATGTCTTGGAGGATATTTATTAGACAAATCAAGGTACGTTGGGTTAAATAGTCAGCACCTGAGGCCTTATACATTTAGAGATACAACCTTTTTAAGATAGGGTTCTGGAATCATCCTGAATTGAGTCATTGTGGATTTTTTGCTATAAAAAAATTTATATAACGTTTTAGACCCTAAACTCCGAAGGCTATTCTCAGAAATTAGTAAGGTATCGGTGGTAGAAATTTCATCTTCTGGGTCATCGTAAATTTGTAGATACACCCTGTGGAAGATAGGGTAGCTGACTAGTCCTATTGATTAGTCTCAAGCAGGTGTTTCGGGTAAAACAATCATAAATTATTCCTAGAGTATCCACATTGAGTGAGACTAGTTGCATTGGATAGTGGAAATATCGTAGTAGTTATGGTACGAGTTTCAGAATTTTATATCAATTATTTTGTGCGGGGCACGCTATACAAGTGAGATCTCCTAGAAAGGCCAAATATCAGCAAGTTGTGTGGAAGTTACCATATATTCCACTTGTCACATCCAATTTTTATCAGACCTATGGCATTGAAGAGAAAAAATATTAGAGACCTATAAAAAATAAAATTTCACACTCAGAAGGGCCGAAATTTTGGAGATACAATAAAAGGAAGATTGTCTAGCATAACCACCTCAAAATCAAGGTTTAAAGTGATGCTTGGCCAACATGCCACCAAAAAATGGAACTTCTACACCAAATAAGCTTCCAGACAATCCTACTTGGACTCTTGATGAAGGTGAAGAAATGCATAGGGACATAAATGATTTACAAAAGAAGATAGTAACAAAATATGAACTACACGTGATGATGGATTCAACATAAGCTCAGTTTGAGGCAAAAAATACTAAGATGGACGCTTTAAAATGGGAGATCATGGAAGGATTGAAAAATTTCATAATAGAGAGAACACCTGAAAGTGAAAATGTATCCCATGAAATTCATGATGAGGACACAAGGAAGGTGAATCAAGAATGGAGAAACTCCAGCTTTGGGTTGAAGACCAACCACGTTCCTAAGATCGATAAGAGGAAGTTTGATGGCAAGGACCCAATCACATGGATACTTCAGATGGAGGAATTCTTTGATCTACATATTGTGCCACATACACA
>SNQJ01S0053200.1:6664-25454 GCA_010110895.2 Picea sitchensis
TTTGATGTTTGGCTTCCATTGAGAGCCTTTCTGGAAAGTGCCTTTCTTCTTTCCCTTGAATCTTGATGCTAAAGCTGAGTGCTCTTCTTTCGTTGGCTCGCTCCTGGTAGCTGTGCGACTCTCCTCCTGGAGGCAATCATGCCGTAACCTCTCAAACATGGGTTGAATCTCTCTCCCACTTACACTGGATAAGAAGGTCTCCCATGAAGAAGGAAGACCGTAAAAAATGGCTTGCACTAAATCATCATCGTCCAGTGTCACCCCTGTGACCAAAAGTTGATCTCTGATCTGAGCTATCCTGGAATAGAAAGATGCCAGAAGAAATATTATATATTAAGTAAATAGGCACCCAAAATGAGAAGTCGGCCCAGGCAGTTAGCCAGAATCAGTATAAATACAGGAGGCCAGTCTTCATTCTGGCAGGCATTCTCAGAATTGTAGAGCTCACTTGTGCGCACTGCAGTTGCCCAGTTTTGTGTGCAAGTTTGGAGGGGAGCTGCTGTTGCAGCTAGCAGATTACGTTTTGTCTTGGACTATCTCTTGGTTATGGTTTGGACTATCTGATCAGCTCTTGTTTGGTGTGCTATCCTTGGGGAAAGGTGCGCTACCCTTTGTTTGGCTATCTAGCCTAGGGTTTGCTTCCGGAGTGATTCTCTGTCAAGGTTAAGGTTCTTGGAGGGTGGCTTCGGCCTATGGTTGGGTGAAAATAGTGATATTGTCGATGGTAAAACGAGCACATCCATTATATTCTAACATATGGCACTATACATTTAATCACCATTAAAAAAGGAAATCATACTTACAAAAATTCCCATAAGAAGGGTTCCAAATAGATAGACTTGAGCAAAATCTTCTTCCTAATTCCCATATTTTTTTATCAAAACCTGAATTTTTGACTAACTTAATCAACCTTCATAATGTAACTGGATGCATTCTCAAGTTCCCTGCCGTCTGCTTTACCAAGTCATTGAGAACAGCTGCTTTCAGCTCATTGAGCTCTCTTATGTATAGTTTTTGAACTCAAACTCGGAGTTCGACTCGGTCACCTATCAATTCGGTCTTCGACTCGGACTCGGATTGACTCGGACCGATCTGATTTAAATGACTCGGTTTACAAAAAAATACATAAAATAATTAAATTTTAATGAAAAAATTATTTTAAAGATTCCAAACCATGATTCCAAACCATTAGAGACAAAATATGCAAAGTTTACTTATCTATATACCATGTAAGGGTGAATATATCAAAATGGCACCGAGTGTAATACATATCAACGACAAAATACATAATCAATGAGGCTCTAAATGGCCTCTAGAGTCTAGAAAACTTGCTACAAGCTACTGGTCTACTACATAATACATAGTACATATCATTGATCGACATAATCAATTATCAAATTCATCACCACTGAAATGGGTACATTTTTGCTAAGGCCATGACAGAGGAATTCAACAATCAATACCACCAACATCGAGGTACATAAAGCACCTGTTGCTTTTGATTAAATGTCAATCCCATACCCTCATACGTGATAGAATCCAATGAAAATGTTGCAATCCTACCAATCCAGAAATCCTGAAAACAGTCTAGTCTACTGAATTTTGAATGGGATATGAAATTCTACTTTCTCTATATGAAGTCCAATGAGGTTGGAACCACTCTCAAACATCCTGAAACAATTAATGGTAATGTTAAAAGTTTAAGTAAAAGGTTAAAAATGAAAGATAAAGGAAATGTAAAAAAGGATAAAAAGGAAAGATAGGATAAAAAAGAAAGATAAAGGAAATGACTTTACCATTAATTGCCAACGCTTTTAGTCAAACCCTTTTTAAAAAAAATGAATTTTGCATGTTGGAGGGGTCCAGTAACTACTCGGCCAAGTAGGGCTGGTTTGGTACTGAACCAGCCGAGTCAGGCCTTGACTCGGCCGGTTTGGTACCAAACCAGCCCACCGAGCCGAGTCATTGGCCGAGTTGACTTGGTCACCTATCAACTTGGCCAAGTTGATCGAGCCAAATCAACTCGGACCAAGTTTAAAAACACGGCTCCGATGATCATCTGCCTGAATGTATGGAATTGCTTTTCTGGGTTCCAATCCCTTTTCTCCAGAGAATAAATTTGATCTCCTGCTGCCTTCTCTGTATGCTCTTTATGGCTTGCCTGCTCCTTTTGCCTTTGGTCTTTTTGAATAAGGCTAACACCTGCTGAAAATCATTAAATTTCTTTAAGTTTGTTATCATAATCCTAGCAAATTTGTTCATTTCAAGGTTCAATTGAGACTCTAAGTAAATATATCGTGATTAGCATGTCTGGTATCATTGTCTTTAGACTTTAATCCATTCAGTTGTCTCTTCCTCCTGAAGATCCCCCTCACTGACACCTTTCCTTCATTCTTCCCTCGAAAATCTCAACACTTCCAAATGCTCCCTAACCTCCTGCAAGGTATTAACTTTTAAGAGATTGTCTGCATTTCTTCTCTTTTTCTATCAGAACCAATCCCCCATAGCAATGTCTTTCTGGTTGTCTTCCCTGAAATTTCTTCCCTAATGTTAAGCTTCAGGAGGACATTTATTTTTTGGTAGGTCGCTGTAATATGTGCATGGGGTAGATGATGAACAAATTGAGTTTGGCCTTGCATAATTCCTTATAGAACTATAGCTCTTAAATAATGATGAAGATGCATGGTGTTTACTGCTTTATAGAGATCACAGGCTTAATGTGAATAGTAGATGGTATCTAACTCTGTGATGGATATCTCATTATCGAATTTTGGTGTAGAATTTCCTTTATGGTAGGACATATAGAACCATTTAGAACGACTGAACCTAGGACGTTCACAGACCACTAACGCCTTAATGGAGGAAAAAAATGAGAAGATACAAGGATGGAGGTTGAGCAGTTGCAATTATGGATTACAATGAAGGTTGGACACACAGGTTAGGTAGAAATAAGCAATGATATTGTGTGAAGTGAAATAAGCTTGGGAAGAATTGAGTATATCGAAGATATCCAAACTAAGAAAGATAAAGTTTAGAAATTCTGAACGGTTGTGAATGTGAATAGTAAATATAGGCTGAATGCCTCTGAAGTTGAAGTTCAAGGAAATGTAAGAAAATTGATGCATTAGCAGTGATAGGAGATGAAGATGGACTAATGGAGTTAGTTACCTATCTTGATGTAAATCAGAAAACTTCTGAACTAGCAGGTGCAAGAATTGATACTATTAAATTGGATTTGGGAGCAAGGGCACTAAAATAGTCCAAAATGTGAAGCCTTAGACTATTGACTTTGAATATGAATTATCTCATATTTAAATATTAATATGCCCTTTGTTTTTTTTTAATCAGTATGAAGCATTTTTTATATATTTAAAAGGGGGTAATAGAGTAGTGTACAAAATGCTTGAGAGGATACTGATAGAGCATGGGCATAATCAGAAAACCATCAACCTGTAAGGCTCTAGTTTTTAAAACCGGACTGGGTCGTTATCAAACCACCAAACCGGCCGAGTTGATAGGTGACCGAATCGACCCGGCCCGGTGCCCGGTGCCCGGTTTTGTATCGAACCGACCAGATTGAATCCGGTTCGATATCAAACCTGTCGAACCGGCCGGTTTGAATCCGGTTCAATATCAAACCGGTCGATATATCCAGTTCAATATCAAACCGGTCGATATCAAACATGAAGTTCCAGCTGGGATGAGCACAGTGAAATTATTATAGCTGATAGTGACAGATTTATTTAACACTGTTAGCCAGTTAGCACTATGGAGACCTTGTAGAGCTCATCCTCAATGAGAATGGGCTTATCATCGGGTAAGAAGGAAGAATATGAAATTTCAAGTTTTTGGTAAAACCTGAAAATGAAATTTTAAATGGCTTACGAAATTTCAAATATCCTCCTCAAATGAGTTGGTATGGAAATTGTCTACTTTGAACATGAGGAACAAAAGAATATCCAAGTCCAAGAACATTAATTTGCCATGCTGGCGACCACTGGAACCAAAGTCCTTAATTAATCATCATAAAAACATAAAAAATTTGCAGCAACAGGAACCATTACTGATGCAGGGGGTTGGTCATATTTATCATTGTTAGATGGCCCTTCCTAGCCTTTGGTTGGTGGTTCAGGCTTGGGAACAGTGAATTCCCAACCATCATTATTCTGCTGATGTTCTTCCAGAGGCTTCTCTGCTTCCGAAATTGCAAGGTCCAACATAGGAAACTTATCATTCAATGGCCAGGGAAGGGGGCTACCTGGGCATTATGGACTGTAGAGGCCATTTAGAGCCTCACTGATTATTTATTTTGTTGCTGATATGTATTGCACTTGGTGCCAATTTGATATATACACTCTTACATGGTATATAGATGAACAAACTTTGCATATTTTGTCTTTAATGGTTTGGAATCATGGTTTGAAAGCTTTAAAATAAATTTTTTCATTAAAATTTAATTATTTAATGTATTTTTTACTGAACTGAGTCGTTGAAATCAAACTGGTCCGAGTCAATCCGGTTCCGGTTCAATGTCCGAGTTGATAGGTGACCAATTCGATGTCCGGTTCCGGTTTTAAAAACTATGACATGGATGCAAAACTAAGCATATTCTATAAACCATGTCTAGTTGAAGAGTGATATAGAGATCAGATTCAGGGAAGTAAGAGAGGAGTCTGTAAGCCATATTACAGGGGTAGTATATAACCAGTGACTTTAACATGCCTATTATAGTAGCTTGACCTAAAGAGGGTGTAGAAAGGGACTTCCCTACAACTCACCAGCTTTTCCTTTATCTTCATTGCTTTTTCCTTCCTTGCTTTGCACCAGCGAAGCCAAAAGGATTTTTACCTGATAGAGCTTCTTGTTTTACCTGCAGAGATCCTTGGAGAGGCGGTTGAGGGTTCTTTCCAGATAAGCCAGCATATCTGCCACTGGCTCCCTAAACTTTTTTTGCTCATCCAGATTGTATACTACAAATGCTCTGACATGTTGCATCATTTCAAGAGTGTTTTTGAATAGGGTTCGCCTACCTCGGGTATTCATGGGGTCCTCTATAGGAAAGTCCAAAGGGGTGCTGTCTTCCAGTTCTTATTTTTTGCTGCAAGCCATGACTCTTCATCAATCCTAGCAACCTCTTTGTATGCCTTTTTTGAGTGAGCTCGCTTTAAAGATGAATGCATGAGCCTGTTGTGGGCTGCAAATAGGGGGGAACAACCTTCTCAAAGACCTTCTCCTGTATATCCTCCTTGCTTTCATCTTCTCTGACCAAGGTCAGGGGAACACTACGTTTTTGGGGGCACCCCATAGGCCTATGACTCTCTCCTCCTTTGGCTGGGGGAGTGAGGGCCTTACCATCCATTCCCCTCTCTTCTTGCAGATGTGGGTTTTCTCAGTTGAGAATGGGAATGCGACCATCCATGGAGGAGGCAGTGTATTAAAACGCGGTTGACTCGGACTCAGATTCGGCCGAGTTGACCAAGCCAACCCCAAACTGGTCCGACTCGGTTGTTTTATTGACTCGGGAGGCCGGTTTGGTACCAAACATGCCGAGTCAAGCCTTGACTCAGCCGGTTCGTTACCAAACCGGTCAACTCAACCGAGTCAAGCCTTCCAGGGGTGCTGTCTTCCAGTTCTTGTTTTTTGCTGCAAGCCATGCCTCTTCATCAATCCTAGCAACCTCTTTGTATGCCTTTTCTGAGTGAGCTCGCTTGAAAGATGAATGCATGAGCTTGTTGTGGGCTGCAAAATAGGGGGGAACAGCCTTCTCAAAGACCTTCTCCTGTATATCCTCCTTGCTTTCATCTTCTCTGACCAAGGTCAGGGGAACACTACGTTTTTGCGAGTGCCCCACAGGCCTATGACTCTCTCCTCTTTTGGCTGGGGGAGTGGGGGCCTTACCATCCATTCCCCTCTCTTCTTGCAGATGTGGGTTTTCCTAGTTGAGAATGGGAATGCGACCATCCATGGAGGAGGCATTGTATTAAAACTCAGTTGACTCGAACTCGAACTCGACCGAGTTGATCGAGCCAACCCCAAACCAGTACGACTTGGTTGTTTTATTGATTCGGAAGGCTGGTTTGGTATCGAACCGGCCGAGTCAAGGCTTGACTCGGCCGGTCGGTACCAAACTGGTCAACTCGACTGAGTCACTGTTTAACTCGGCCGAGTAGATACTAGATCCCACCAACATGCAAGATGAAAGTTTTCTTTAAAAGGATTTGACCAAAAATGCTGGCAATTAATGGTAATCTTAAATTCTTGACATTTCCTTTATCTTTCCTTTTTATCCTTTTACTTAAATTTTTAACATTACCATTAATTGTTTTAGGATGTTTGAGAGTGGTTCCAACCTCATCAGACTTCATATGGAGAACGTATAATTTCATATCCCATTTAAAATCCAACAGACTTAACAGTTTTCAGGATTTCAGGATTGGTAGGATTGCAACATTTTGATTGGATTCTATCATGTATGAGGGTATGGGATTGGCATTTAATCAAGAGCGCCAAGCCCTTTATGTACCTCGATGTTGGTGGTATTGATTGTTGAACTCCTTTGACATGGCCTTAGCAAAAATGTACCTTTCACTCAAACCAAAATCATTGTCTAGGCATGTTAAGCTTTTATAAGGCTTCGATTAGGTAGTTTCGTCAAAATTGAGAGGTGTTCACTGATGTCTCTAAAGTATTGAGGTGGAGGCAAAGGGTGATACTAATGATGAAGATCCCTATATAAGCGACAGTGGAACATTGCTTGCCATTTAAATGTTGTTGCTCATTTATTCATAATGCTTTTTGTCAAAGTTTCAATAATTTTTTGGAATGATGGTTTGAAATCTTTAAAATATAATTTTTTCATTAAAATTTAAATGTTTTATGTAATTTTTAGTAAACCGAGTCATTGAAATCAGATCGGTCCGAGTCAATCCCGAGTCCGAGTTGACCCTCGACAGATTCCGAGGCTGAGTCCGAGTTTTAAAACATTGGGAGGAGGGGAGATGAGTCCACAAAACAGACTCCAATGAGCAGAGGATGGACCAGAAACATAAGCCCAAATTGGACACCATGGCAACCTTGCATGAATAAGCTAATAAGAGCAAAACAAAAGCAGAGGAGCAAATAGCAGATTAGATACTAATCAACAGCAGAAAGGCTTCAGTCTGAGGGGGCAGAGCGATGATTGACAGAGCTGCAGAGAGGGCAGAGCAATGATTGATAGAGCTGCAGGGAGGGCAGTTATTTGCCCACCAAATGTGATGAACCATCATGTAGACATAGGGCCCGTGTTTAACTGTCCAGAGGCTAATCTGCCCATGATGGGCCATGGTCCTGAGGCTTACTGAAGCAATGATTTCTGTTCCCATAACATTATGGAGGAAACCATTAGTATCGTGCACTCTGAGGTCTGGATCTTGTTCTGCTTCTTGATCTCGTGGGGTACCCTGAAAGTACTGCCCACCCTTGCCAAAGTACCTTCTTCAGCCTCCAAACTCTGGCACCAGGACTGGGGCTAATACACCCTTTGTTTAAAAGGTGCTTTTTTTCTCAATTTGTTAGCCATTATGATTTATCATTATGCTTTTTATTGTTATTGATTATTATTTTTCATATATTGCACTTGAAGCACTAGTTATTGCCAATGGGGTTGTGGTTTAGTGGCAAGCACGGTGGTGTGACAGGCCACCCACCAAAGTTCAATTTCCGAGGCACGGATAAGTGGTTAGTGCCAATTGTAAATCCCAGGGTATTTTGACGGAGGAGTACCTATCTGTTGTGGCAACTTAGCCAAAGGAAAGTGCTTGTGATTAGTTGTTTGTCGTTTGTGGGCTGTTTTGCCTGTGAAAACAGGCTGCTTGTGGTGCCTGACATATTTGGGGAAATTGTAATGCTTCTGGTGTTTAAAGGAAGCACTTTCAAAAAAGCACTGGTTAACTACCATGCTAATTGTATTCCATACCGGGTAATAAGCCAGCATCTATACTTTACTGGCCTGAAATATGAAAGCCAAAATGTTTTATGTTGCATCAACTTTTAAATGCAATTTCTTGCTCCTTATATAAGAGTAAAGACAACAGCAAGCTTTTTAAGTGGAAATTGAATTATTCAAGCTATTTAAATTTTCATAGTTGTCAGTGTGTTGTATTTTGCCAATAAATAACTGTGCTGGCTTTTACTCTGGCATATTTTTCTCTATCATGGCTAGTAGAGAGCTGCAGAGTTAAACGATTGTTTAAAATATTATTCTGTCCCATTATTCTTTTGTAAGAACTTCTTTTAATGGTTACAGGTAAATCGTGTTATCCTTCAAGAAGAAGATCGTGTAAAATCTGAAACTGAAAATGAAAAGATACCTGTAGATCATACAACTTTACAGCTTCACAATTTGATGTATGAGAAAAATCACTATTTGAAAGCTATTAAGGCTTGTAAAGATTTTAAGTCAAAGTATCCAGATATAGAGCTTGTCCCGGAGGAAGAATTTTTCAGGGATGCACCAGAGGAGCTCAAGGGAGATCCTTTATTGAAGGAAGACCCACACAAGAGAATGTTACATAGACTCAACTTTGAGCTCTTCCAGGTAATATTTTTTTTCACCGTCTCTCTTCCTCTCCATGGTTGCTGCTTCACCGTCTCTCTTCCTCTCCATGGTTGCTGCTGGACTGTACAATTTGTATTGCAAACACACATACACCCTTTATGACAGTGCCAGTTTGAGCCTTCATATTTTAAGGTTTAATAATTTCAGCTGTCAGATGCAGCGTTGTGCTAACTTGCTGTTCCTGTTAGACTACCAACAATTTTTTTTCCAACTAGCAACTAGGTATCATTTTGAAATATTGAGAATCAAATTGTAAGGATCTCTGTTATATTTAATAGGATCTTCAAAGTATTTTGGGTATGGATTTTAAAATATAAGTTCATGTATATTTATTGTAAATAATTGACATAAATGTCGAGAATTTAGAATATTTCCAGAAACAAGTACTTACTACTAACTAATCTGCTTATTACAATAACCTTAATGTTAGGGAACTTTTGCAAATTGTATTGTGACTGTCTACTTCTTAACGATTATATTTTGGATTCTGTTGTATTTGCCACATTATCAGTGTTTTTTGGAATCAGAAAAGTAGTAAATTCCATTCCTTTACAAGTTACCCAAGTTATATGTCTTTAAACAACCAGCCATCACTTCTGCCTTTTCTCTATAATCTGACATTGACAATAAGCAAGCAAAAACAAAAGTGCATAATAATCCAAGATTGACAACCATTATGATAATAATAAGAATAATCTATTTTTTAAGGTCACGGCCAAGCCAGACACCAAATTGGTGTATGAGACCCCCTCCACCCAGCGATTTGATTGGTAAAGTCTACGGAGGATACATACCCTACCCCCCCTTTGGATTTGAACTTGTGACCTCTTACGAGGAAACACATGTTCTTAACCATTAGGCCCACTGTGGTTTATGAAGTACTGCACACATCAAAAGCTTTGCCAATCCAGAGGCTGCCATTGGGGTGCAAGTCCTTGGGTTGATGCTAAGTAACTTGGTTTATGTTTGTGTCTGAATTTTGCGACAATGAAATTTAGAATTTTTTTTCCAAAGACAAGCTCGCAGGGAAACCCAAGGGATGCTTCCCCACATTCATTGACATCCATAGTAAACCCGTTGGGATAGACTAGTGTGCCTCACCCAGAGGGATTCGAACTAGGCACTTGTTGGCATGGAACTAGCCAACTGCCCAACAACATTGACAATTGATTGAGCTAAACCCTTGGGCTTGAGAATTATATATATATATATATATATATCTTCCCCACATTCGTGGATGGCTAAGTTGCACGAAATGCGGAAATGTGTACAAGTTTCCGAAACGAGAATGCCTAGAAACGTGAGACCTCCATGGATACATGGGGGAAATGTGGTATGTAAAAAATACAAAAATATAGATATATAGTTTTGTTTAAATAGCACATTATCTTGCAAGAAAATAAGCATAAAACAAGAAATATACACATAAATGACATTTTAGAAGGAAACGCATGTGTATGTTAACTCTCACAGACGATTACTTGATGCAAAATCCAATAGCTTGGATGTCTTTACTAATGCCATTCCCATACCCTTATACATGATAAAATCCAATGGAAATGCTACAATCCTGCCAATGCTGAAATCCTCAAAACTGTTAAGTCTGCTGAATTCTGAATGGGATATGAAATTCTGCTTTCTCCATATAAAGTCTGATGAGGTTGGAACTACTTTCAAACATCCTGAAACGATTACTGGTATTGTTAAAAATTTAAGTAAAGTTGACATTCTCCTTTATCTTACCTTTTCTGTCCTTTTAAGGTAAGATAAAAGAGATAGAAAAGGTAAGATGAAGGCGAATGCCAACTTTTACTTTAAGAATTTAATATTACCATTAATTACCAGAGTGACAAAACTCCTCAGAGCTCAATCTCCTCTCTCTGTTTTGTCTTAAAGGGTCATTGGCACAGATAGAGTGATATTTTCTTATGGGTCCCACGCCCATAATGGGCACTTGGGTGGGCCCAGAAACGTCATTGGAAATGGTTTGGAAACGCCGTACGATACGGTTGGTGGTGTTTCCAAGGCATTTCGTACCCGTTTGAACATTTCCTGGAGTTTCAGGTATTGGGACGTGGCCAAAATAGGTGTTTCCTGCAACTTAGGTGGATGATATTCCTATTTAACCTGTCGGTGTAAGTAGTGCGCCTCACCTAGGGGGATTTGAACCAGGCAGTTGTTGGTACAGAACTAGCCAAATGCCCTACAACATTGACGAAAACCGGTTTGACTAACCCCTTGGGCTTGAGAATTATATATGTATATATATTTAACTAAACCCTTGGGCTGGAGAATTATATATATATGTTTTTTTCTACAGAAAAAAAATTATAATTTTATTCCAGAAAGAGCAAAATTATATGTAGCTGATGCTGTTCAGCACTCATCAAATGCACCTGTGTCTTGTCATATAATCAATGATAAATAAATGTCCCATAGGTATGCCCATCACAATTTTTGATCATTAGCTTTGCCTCCATATCCAAAAAGGATTAAAAAACAACAAGCATGCCTCCATGGCTAAGTCACTGTATTTGGCGCACACGAAGAAAAATATTCGAATAAACACAAATTTAAAGAGGGCGGATAAAATTTGGCTAAGTTCGCCAAAGTAAATTTTTGTTACTTGAGGAAATTGCTGCCATTTTTCTTGATACACCCTCCACTATGTGACCAAGATGAATAAACTTGTGTTGGTACGTGCCAGATGGATAAATTTGTGTTGGATGAGTAAATCATGTTGGAACATATGCCAAGATGCTTGGATTCATCGAATATTGGACGCTGGAATGAACGGCCCATCTTTGTGGCCGTACTTGCTGCCACACTCTGCATAATCTATGGTTCTCATGTTGGAACCCATGCCCAAACGTCTTCATGGGAATACTTGCATGTCTTTGTAGGAACGCTGGAA
Source organism: Picea sitchensis (assembly GCA_010110895.2). Taxonomy (NCBI): domain Eukaryota; kingdom Viridiplantae; phylum Streptophyta; class Pinopsida; order Pinales; family Pinaceae; genus Picea; species Picea sitchensis. The sequence continues at coordinate 18,178 of SNQJ01S0053200.1, forward strand.
TGAACAATGAGCCTTCGTGGTTTGCATAATCGACGCCCGACCATGCTCTGCATATTCTAGTGGCTTGTCCAATACGCGACTAGTTTAGATCTTACCTGCTCTGCCTCTACCTTAGGAACTTTAATATATAAGTTTTTTATATTGTCATTCGAATATCCTATGTTATATTATAAATTAAATTTATATATAATAATATAATATATATTTACATTTAGTTAATATATTTATTATTTTTTATATGTTAGTATGATATATTAAATATTTATTTAAGTTATATAGTTTATAAATTTATATAGTTAAACTATATATAAATAATAATAATAATCCATTTTTAAGGTCACGCCCAAGCCAGACACCAAATTGGTGTATGAGACCCCCTTGTTTGTGGGACAAGGGACCCCCTCTACAGAGGTATACATACCTTACCCCCTCTGGATTTGAACTTGTGACCTCTTAAGAGGAAACACATGTCCTTAACCATATATATATATATAATGTTTAATTATATAAATTTATAAACTATGTTTAATTATATAAATTTATAAACTATATAAATTTTTGTGCATATAATATATATATATATATAATTCTTGGTACTCGGTGACAAATTTTATTTCTTTGTCTTGCCGAATTTTATCTGAATTTCATTGTTGCCGAATTCAAGCACGAACTAGGTGACTTAGGTTAATGGATTAGGGTTGTAACCTAATCCTAGTTAGCGGATTAGGGTTCATTTACACTGTAGAATACCTAAATATTGTTTTGTAAATGGTTAAGTCAATAAATGAGATATAGAGTTGCAACTTTGAGTTAGGTTGGTTTCCAGGGTAAATCTTGTGGATACTGCATGTGAATGTGCCATTGCTTCTTTTGTTTTAAGATTTTGTTGGTATTGCTTCCATTGAACGTGTTTATCAAACTCTTCATTTGGTTTCAGAGCAAGGTTATTGGCTTTAGGGGGGTGCCTTTGTGGCTAGGATTTAGCTCTTTCTTTCTGATAAACCTATTCTTAAGTGGGAGCTTTGCATAGGTGAATCTTGTGTGAAGGAAAATGGTGAGTAGTTCAAGAATAGAGATAGAGAAATTTAACGACCAAAGCTTCGAGTTATGAAAGTTGAAGACGAAAGATCTTCTTGTGGATAGAGATCAGTGTTAGGAATACCACCTGCAAGTATGGTGAAGGAAGACTGGGAGAAGTTGGATAGGAAGGCAACGAGTACTATCCGGTTATGTCTTTCAAATTCAATGTTGGCGAATGTCTCAGGAGAAGCATGCACTAAGGTGTTGAGGGAGAAGTTAGGGGCTTTGTAATAGTCAAAGTCTCTAGTAAACAAACTGTTTCTTCTGAAGAAGCTATACCTCCTTAGGATTAATGACTACGACTTTGTGATAGAGCATCTAAATGCTTTGAATATTATGGTAAGTCAATTGCCTTTGTTGATATTAAGATGTTTGAAGAAGATAAATGTATTACCTTGTTACGTTCTTTTCCAGATTCATGGGATATTGTGGTTGTAGCCATTGGTAATACTACACAATCAACATTAAAGTTTGAGGATGTAGTTGAATCCTTGTTATTCGAAGAAATGAGGCGAAAATCCATGGAGGGTGTCAACAGGGATGCCTCGTTTGTGAGAGGTTCCCCCCATGATATAAATAAAAGTAAGTTTGGGGATAGACTAAGGTCTAGAGGGAGGTCTCAATCTCCTAGGAAATTTATAAGGAATTGTTGGAAATGCGGTAAAGTTGGGCATGTGAAGAAGGACTATAGATCTAAAAATATTGATAAAAGTAAGGGATATAATGATTTCCCTTTTGCATAAATGAAGACCTCCTTAGAAGGAGTGGATGTGTCCTTGGCATCTACATAATAATATATTATATCTAATAATGTAATATATATTTATATTTAGTTAATACATTTTTTATTTTCTATATATTAGTATGATATATTCAATAGTTATTTAAGTTATGTAGTTTACAAATTTATATAATTAAACAATATATTTATATATAAAATTCTTGTACTTAGTGACACATTTTATCGATTTTCTTTGTCTTGTCGATTTTTTTCTGAATTTCATTGTTGTTGAATTCAAGCACGAACCGAGTGACTTAGGTTAACGGAAGCACGAACCGAGTGACTTAGGTTAACGGATTAGGGTTGTAATCTAATCCTAGTTAGCAGACTAGGGTTAATTTACACGGAAGAATACTTAAATATTGTTTTGTAAATGGTTAAGTCAATACAATGAGATACAGAGTTGCAACATTGAGGTTAAGTCAATACAATGAGATACAAAGTTGCAACATTGAGTTAGGTTGGTTTTCTCAATTAAGGGTTTCCAGGGCAAATCTTGTGGATATTGCATTTGAATGTGCCATTGTTTCTTTTGTTTTAAGATTTTGTTGGTATTGTTTCTACTGAACAGGTTTATCAAACTCTTAATTTGGTTTTAGAGTGAGGTTATTGGCTTTAGGGGGGTGCCTTTGTGGCTAGGATTTAGCTCTTTCTTTATGATAAACCCATTCTTAAGTGGGGGCTTTGCATAGGTGAATCTTGTGTGAAGGAAAATGGTGTTTAGTTCAAGAATAGAGATAGAGAAATTTAACGACCAAAGCTTCGAGTTATGAAAGCGAAAGATGGAAGTTCTTCTTGTGGATAGAGATCAATGTTAGGAAAACCTCTTGCGGATATGGCGAAGGAAAACTAGGAGAAGTTGGATAGGAAGGAAAAGAGTACTATCTGACATTGCCTTTCAGATTCTGTGTTGCCGAATGTCTCAGGAGAAGCATGCTCTAAGGAGCTATTGGAGAAGTTAGGGGCTTTGTAATAGTCAAAGTCTTTGGTAAACAAACTGTTTTTTCGGAAGAAGTTATACCTCCTTCGACTTTGTGATAGAGCATCTTAACGCTTTGAATATTATGATAAGTCAATTAGCATCTGTTGATGTTAAGATGTTTAAAGAAGATAAGTGTATTACCCTGTTATGTTCTTTTCTAGATTCATGGGATATTGTGGTTGTAGCCATTGGTAGTACTACATAACCAACATTAAAGTTTGAGGATGTAGTTGCATTGTTGTTATTAGAAGAAACGAGGCGAAAATCCATGGAGGGTGTCAACAGGCAGGTTGTCCCCATGATATAAATAAAAATAACTTTGGGGATAGACTAAGGTCTAGATGGAGGTCTCAATCTCCTAGAAAATTTATAAGGAATTGTTGGAATTGTGGTAAAGTCGGGCATATGAAGAAGGACTATAGATCTAAAAATATTGACAAAAGTAAGGGATTTGATGATTTCCCTTTTGCAGAAACGAAGACCTCCTTAGGAGTGGATGTTTGGCATCTACAAGTACACAGTCAGATGATGATGCTTGGTTAATAAACTCAAGTGCTTCTTTTCATATGACTCCCCATAGGGAGCTGTTTTGCGACTATGAAAAGTATGATGGAGACATTGTCCTTGCAAGAGATGACTTAAGAGAAAAGAGCATGGGACGTGGAAGGGTCAAGTTGATGCTTAAAGATGGAAGGGTTGAAACCCTCCTTGGGGTTTTGCATATTCTAGGGTTGGCTAGAAACCTGATAAATGTGAGTAACATGATTGATGCAGGTGTGTAGACAATATTTGAAAAGAAGACATGATAGATGGTTCGAGGATCAATGGTGTTGGCAAGAGGAATTCATACTAGGACATTGTCCAAGCTATTCAAAAGCACTGTAATTGATGGTTGTAATAGTTGTTCTCCTTGAGAATGAAACAGACAAAATCCCTACTGTTCTTGAAGTCAAGACTATGCTTTGGCATCAAAAGACATGCCAAAGAGGGGTCTTGGAGCTTTGCACAATAAAGGTACAGTAGAAAGAATTTTTGATTGCTCTTTATATTTTGATTTCTGTGAGCCCTGTGTTTATGGTAAACAAAATTGGGTTAGATTTCCATTTGGTGCTACAAGAGTAGAAGGAATTCTAGAGATAATACATAGTGATGTGTTTGGACCAATGCTTGTTCCATCATTGGGTAAATCATTGTCCTATGTTTCATTCATAAATGATTTCTCAAGGAATACATGGATATATTTTCTTTGGTAGAAATTTGAAGTCTCTGGTAAATTCAAAGAGTTGAAGGCTCTTGTGGAAAACCAGATAGAGAAAGGATAAAGGTGTCGAGGATTAGTAATGGTCGACAACTCTATGGAAATGAATTCAAGTAGTGTTGTGAGTAATGCGATGCAATGCAAAAGACTACTCCATACACACCTCAACAAAATGGAGTTGCAGAAAGAATAATTAGGATGTTGATGGACAAGGCAAGAAGTATGCTCAATGGTGTAGGGTTATTGCAAGAATTCTAGGCAGAGGTAGTGGATACTGCCTGTTACCTTACAAATAGATCACCTTCATCAATGTTGGTTGATAAAACTCTGTATGTGGCATGGATTTGTAATAAACCCTCTTTTGCACATCTTAGAGTTTTTGGTTGTGATGCTTATATTCATGTTCCAAAGGAGAAAATAATTAAGTTGGACAATAAAGTAGGAAAATGCATCTTTATTGGTTATAAAGATGGTGTAAAAGGCTACAAGCTTTAGAACTCGACAACAAAGATGACAATCATAGTTAGGATGTAATCTTTAGAGAGGTTAAAATGCTCCCAAATAGGAAGAACAACCAAGAGAAGAAGAACCATAGAAAATGTAGTTTGAGTTGGAGGATGAAGTATCTGACTCAATAGAAGAAGATGAACTAGAAGAGGAAGAACCTTAGATTCTTGTCTTGAGGAGATTGGATTGGGAAAGAAGGAAAAATAGAGAGGTATATTCCACTTTATTTTTGTTTTGCCTTTGTTTTATTTGCTACTAATGATGATCTTATCATTATTAGGGAGGCAGTTGATCGGATCCAAAAGAAAGTAAACTTTGGAGGAAGGCCATTGTTGAAGAAATGGAGGCCTTCAACAAAAATGAGGCATGGGATTTGGTCAAGTTGCTTGCTAGAAGAAAATCTGTTGATAGCAAATGGGTGTTCAAGAAGAATTTTAATGGAGGTAAAGTGTAGAAATACAAAGCTTGCCTCGTAGCAAAGGGATATTCCCATGTGAAGGGAATTGATTTTGGTGAGATTTTTTCTCCTATCGCTAAGTTAATTTCCATTAGATTGCTTTTGTCTATTGTTGTTGCGTTTGATCTTTGAAGTAGAGAAGATGGATGTGAAGATAACATTCCTACATGGGGATTTTGAAGAAGAAATCTACATGAGAAGCCAGAAGGTTTTATAGCGACGAAAAAGAAAGAGTTGGTTTGCAAGTTGAAGAAGTCCCTCTATGCCTTAAAGCAATCTCCAAGAATGCAACATCAAACGTTTGATACTCATATAATGGGACTTGGATTTTCAAGGAGAAAAGTCGATCACTATGTATTCCGCAAGTTGGTGATCATTATGTTTATATGATTATATGTTGATAATTGGAAACAAGAAGGAAATTATCAAGGATGTTAAATTTTAGTTGTCCTTTGAGTTTCATATGAAGGATCTTGGTGTTGCAAATTTTATTTTGGGCATGGAAATTAAAAGAGATCATATGAATAGGAAACTTTGGTTATTTCAAAGGAAATATGTTGAAACAATATTGAAGAGGTTTAATATGCATGAATGTAAGCAATGGGAGTTTTGTGAAAATATATGTCAAAACTAGGGATGGATTATTGGACAATTGTAAAGAGGGTCTTTAGATATTTGCATGGCATTTCAGATTATGCAATCTACTACCAAGGAAGACTTGGATCGAACATAGTGATAGATGTACATAGTTTTTCTAATGCAGAGTGGTTTGGAGATCTTGATCACAGAAGATCTATAATTGGTTATGTGTTTAACCTATTTGGTGGAAGAATTAGTTGGATGGGAAAGCGATAGTTGCACTCTCAACTACAAACGTTGAGTACATGGCACTCACTCACGTGAGTAAGCTCTACAATTGTAAATTAAACTAAAGTAAGTGGCTAGGTGGCCACAAGCCCTTCACATCCCCATGAAGTGTTCTCCTAGCTAGGTGAAAACACTTTTAGAGCCACCAAAAGCTAACATGTCTAAACCAAAAGAAAGATAAGATAAGATTTTTTTATTAATGTCTAACTAATGACCACAAAAGTAGGTCAAAGGGATTAATGACTAGAATGTTGTCATTACAAAGTGTTACCCCCCCCATCCTAGGGGTAACTAAGGAGATGATGTCTCGAGGCTTGTAGGTAGCAGACATGGAGTGCCGAGAGATGGATGGACAACACAACCCACATAACCCCTCTTCTTCATCACACTTCACCATCATCATCAACAACAGAGCAACATCCACCACACTAGCTTGGTCCACAGAGGGCGACAAGTCTTGCTTCATGAGGTAACTAGTCAAGTCTCACGGTGAGTATCGTTTTAATATTTGGGGCATTTGGATAAGTTTAAGAGTTTTCTTTTTGATTATGAAACGTTTGCTCGAAAGTTATGCTTTTTACCATTTTCACCTTGGTGGTTATCCTAGGGTTACTAGTTGTTGATGTTTTGGTAGCTGTGAGAGGAACTTTCCCTCCTAGATGAGCTTTCTTAGACGAGAAGAAGATTTCGGAAGCAAAAGAACCATTGAACAGATGTGGAAATACCCCAGAAGAGAAGTCAGTCCACAAGGAAAAGATTAAAGTGAAAATAGAAGCTTCTAGATAAGAAGTCGTCCCACAGGAATTAATAAAGTGAAAAATGAATTATTCCAGATGAGAAGTCGGCCCCAGTATTCTAGATAAGAAGTCGGTCCCAGTACTTTGACAGACTAGTATAAATATAGTGACGCCTTGCTCATTTGTACACACACTCTTGCAGTTGCAGCTACATAAGAAGGCGCAGGTCCGAGGCTAGGAAGATGTAGCTACAACAACATCTTGGATCTTGGTTATTCTTTGTGGTTACTCTCTCTTTCTCTTGTGTGCTACCCTTGGTAGAGGTGTGCTCCTCTTGTATAGTGCTACTGCTGCAGCTGGGGTGGTATTTCTGGTTGTACCTTGAGCTAGCCTTTGTGCTAGGGTTCATCTGTTGGTTCATGATTGGACTTTCTTTGTGAACAAAATTTGTCTAAGAAATGTTGTTGGGTTTTTCCCAGGATAAATCTCTTGTGTTCTTCTGTCTCTTGTTTATGCTGCTATTGCTTAGTACATGATATATATAAGTTAATGGTAAAGAAGTAAAATAACACTGGTAACTCTAATGCTCCGTAAATAAAGAAAATCTA
>SNQJ01S0053200.1:32720-48907 GCA_010110895.2 Picea sitchensis
AGTCTCTAAAACTTAGTACTTTGTCTTGAGTCTTGAGTCTTGACTCTTTATTATGGCTTATTCTGTAAACAATGAAGTTATGAAGTTATGAACTTAAGAACATCATATGACAATTTACCTTTGAAGTTTGAAATTTGAATTTTAAAGTTTGAAGTGTGAACTATTGATTGAAATTTTGAATCTTACAAGTTACAACTCTTTGGTAGTGAATATGATCATTGATGCTCTAAAGTCTAGAGTCTAGAGACTAGACTATTTCATTTCGTGGTTGATGTTGGCTTTTATTGTTTTAGAATCTATTGATGACAAATGTTTATGATTGATGTTATATGTGTACTAAATGGTTGATGCTTTAATGATCATCACTAATCAACTAGTTAAATGATCTTATATCTATGTTTTCATGTTTTTTTGCAATTGATTCAACATTCTGCATGTTTTATATATATATGCATCAATATATATATATATATATTTTTATGTATTATATAAAAAACGCTCCCTTCCGCTCCCGCTCCCGGAAATTTTTGAAAATTGATGCTCCTGCTCTCCCTTCCACTTTCGCTCCTTGCTCCCAATAGCCTTGGTCATGACTGCTTCTGCACTTCTGTAAACTTGACCATTGATATGTTGACTTTCCACGAATCTATATTGAAGAAGTTTTGTAACCACGTCATGCATCTAGTGTCTCATCATCCTTCCGGGTTTTATGTCATCATGGGGCTTCATCTAGTTCACACAGAACTACTCAATTTGCCAGCTCACACCGAATCTGGCATCTAGTTCATATAGAACTAGTAAACTCGCTAGTTCACATAGAATCTGTCATCTAGTTCATATAGAACTAGTAAACTCGCCCGCTCACACAGAATCTGGCATCTAGCCATAAGGCTAGTCCTTTTGGTTGGCACACCAGGCAACCGGTCCACAGTGACCAGGCATCTAATCACAAGGATTAGGCGATGTAGTGCGCACACACTACCCATCTAGCCCAAGGCTAGGAAACACCTCCAACTACACAGGTTGGCCCTCCAGCTTGAAAAGCTGGCAAACTTGCCAGCCCTGAAGGCTCGGCATCTGTTGACCTTGTGCAAGGTCATGCTGACTGGTGCTACAGTCAGTAACATGCTTGTGAATGGCTACTTGCTGCTGCTGCCCTAAAGTCGCATCTGTAACTCATCACTCCCTCTTACTAGGGAAGTCCTTCTGGACCACACCAAGCTTGTCCCTGAAGTACACAAACTTCACCCTTGACAAAGGCTTGGTCAACACGTCTGCTATCTGCTCATCTGTAGTGACATACTAGAGCTTCACTGCTCCCTTCTGCACCATATCTCTGATATAATGGTACCTGATCTCAATATGCTTGGACTTGTCATGAAACACCGGGTTCTCTGACAACTTCACACAACTTTGGTTGTCACTCCAGATACAAGTCGCCTCTGACTCGAGATCAAACAATCCTGCAAGCAACTTCCGAAGCCACACTGCTTCGCTACTAGCTAAACACGCTGCCATATACTCTGCCTCAGCCGTACTGAGCGCCACACTAGTCTGCTTCCTGCTAAACCATGAGATCATAACTGATCCCAAACTGAAGCAACATTCAGATGTACTCTTCCGGTCTGCGACACTACTGGCCCAATCTAAATCAGTATAGCCTTGCAGGCTTATCTCACAATCCGAAACATATCTGAGTCCATAGTCAATTGTACCTTTCAGGTACCTCAACACATGTTTTGCTACACTCAGGTGAACACCTCTAGGTTCGACCATATAATGACTCAATGTGTTCGCCGCAAAATATATATCTGGCATTGTGTTCGTTAAGTACATCAACAAACCAATCATCTGTCTATACATGGTGGCATCCACTGTCTCTGAAGATGTATCAGTGAATAACTTCAGATTCGTCACCATCGGTGTAGGCATGGATTTACAATCCATCATTCCGAATCTCTTTAGAATCTATACAGTATATTTTCCCTGGTTAAGGAAAATCTCACTCGGTCTCTGCCATACCTCTAGACATAAGAAATAATGCATTGTACCCAGGTCTTTCATCTCGAACTCTGTAGCAAGCTTTCGCTTACTCTCAGCGATGAGCTTCTTGTCTCCTGTTAGAAATAGGTCATCCACATATAACAATAATATTACTGGTCCACCATCCACAACCTTGTAGTAAAGGTTGGAATCTACTTTACTCTTGGTAAAGCCCAAGCTCATCAAGAAACTGTCAATTCTACCGTGCCATGCCTTGGGTGCTTGCTTTAATCCATACAAGGCTTTCTTCAATTTGCACACGTGTCTGACTGTCATGTGTCTCGAAACCTTGTGGCTGCTCCACATACACTTCCTCTTCTATTACACCATTTAGAAAAGTTGTCTTCACGTCCATCTGGTGTACCTTCCACTTCATTACTGCAGCTATCGCAAGTATAGCTCTAATCAAAGTGTATCTCGCCACAGGAGCAAATGTCTCCTCATAATCTATTCCTTCTTTCTGGGAGAAACCACGAGCCACAAACCTTGGCTTGTACTTCTCGACACTGCCATCTGCTGAATGCTTTGTCTTGTAAATCAACTTGGAACTTACCACTTTCGTCTCTTTCCGTCTTGGAACCACATTCCAAACATCATTCTTTACAATGGACTAGTACTCCTCAATCATGGCATCCTTCCATTCTTTCTTCTCTGGAGCCTCTTTATAACAGGTAGGCTCAGCATCAATAATGTCACTTAGCAATGCCACGTAACTAGAGTATGATCGCGGTCTCTTGCTTTCTCTGAAAGATCCATCTGGAGCACCATACTTCTCTGCATCCTAAATAATTTCTTGAGCCCAAGCTTGCCTTCTCTTCTTTGTAGTCATTTCTCGGGATGAATCTGCAGATATCTGTGGTTCTACCATATCATAATCTTTTGGAGCACTTTCTTCTGGTACAACATCATCACCTGCATCTGTGTCTTTCAGAGCTTTAGGTTCCTCATCATGGACCTCATCTGTACGATTCTACTTTGATCTACTGAAAGTTGCCTCCTCATCAAAGGTGACATCTCTGCTCGTCTCAATCTGTCGATGACTAAGGGTGTAGACTCTATATGCCTTCGATATTTCACTATATCCAACAAATATGCCCTTCTTTCCTAAAGGGTCCAATTTCGATCTTTTATCCTTGGGAACATGTACATACACTGGACAACCAAATATCCTCAGGTGGCTGACCTCTGGTTTTTCACCTGTAGACATTTCTTCTGGTGTCTTATTCCCAAGTACACGGTGGGGACTTCTGTTCTGCACATATACAACGGTCCTAGCTGCTTCTGCCCATAGATGCATCGGTAAGTCTTGATCATGAATCATAGCCTTCACTGCTTCCATGATAGTTCGGTTCTTTCTTTTTGCCACACCATTCCGTTGAGGATTGTAGGGAGTAGAGAGCTCCCTCTTAATCCCAACTTCTTTGTAGAATGCCTTGAATTCATCTGATGTGAATTCTCCTCCATTATCTGACCTTAATATCTTTATCTGCTTTTCAGAAAGGTATTCAACAAGTGCTTTGATTTCTTTGAACTTGCTAAATACTTCACTTTTAGCTTTCAAGAAATAAATCCAAGTTTTACGTGAGAAATCAGCAATAAATGAAACATAATATACATACCCGCTAAGTGAAGTGGCCGACATTGGTCCACATACGTCTGAGTGCATGATGTCCAAGACTTCTTTGGCTTTGCTATTGCTGCTTGGAAATTGATTCTTCACGTTCTTGCCTGGTGCACATCCCTTGCATATGCCTTCATGATTCTCTGGCAAACCTGTCACCATCTTGCTCACGATCAGTAATGCTTTGTAATGTATGTGAGCAAATCTTCTATGCCATATCTCACTCGGAGTAACTGTGCTGTGTACTAATGCTGAATCTGAATGTCCCTTCAATTTGTATAGACCTCCTTCTTGAACACCAATCACCACAACATCATCAATAGACTTTCCTCTTGGCCACATGAGAACTTCTCCATCAATGAAAGCAACTCTGAATCCTTTCTCATCCAATGCTGAGATAGAAAGAAGATTCTTCTTCAAGCCATGTACATACAAAACATCCTTCATCTTCATAGGTTTTTCGGAATCCAATCTGTAAGATGCTTGTCCCACTCCTTTAATGGGATACTGATAGTCGTCACCAAGCTTCACCTTATGAGGTGAATCCTTCTGAACTAATTCTGAGAGAGAATCCTTTTAACTTGTCATGTGCTTAGAAGCACAACTATCAATAAGCCATGTGTCACTTCCATGAGTAACTGTTCCTGTAAGAGTTGATATCAAAACATATTCTTCACTTGAATCATCTCCTTTGGCTTTCTTCCGATCAGGTTCATCGTCTTCTGCGGCATGAGCATGATGTCTTTTATACGTTCCTTTTCTGACCTGATCTTTTGAGTAAAGACAATTTCTTGCAATGTGGCCCATCTTCTGGCAGATGTAGCATTTATAACTTGAATAATCATTTTGAAACTTTTGTGTCTTTTGTGGGGATGAACCTCTTTCCTGCTCTTTCCTTTTCTGGCATGTGCTGCTAGTGCTTGATTTTCATCATCTCCCAACTTCTCTTCTTCTTTGACGAAACCTTCTAGATCATTCTCTTGTAGAATGAGCATCACTCTATACTTCCATGCTCGGAAGTTATCAACACCCTCAAGCTTCTCATCAAGCTTAGTGCTGAAGTCATCTTGCCCGGGGAAGAAAATACGACAAGAAAATAAAAACTTTGCAAAGAAGGTTTATGATCTTACCGGAGAGTGTGCTATTCCAAGGTGATCTGCTCGAACTTCAGTTTGCAACTGCCTAGACGCCTTGACCCAGGGTTTCATGAGGAAACCCTAATTTTTCAACTTGAGAAATTTGGAAATCTGATCCAAGGGAAAGATGCGCCCTACTTAGGTGAAGTCCTTGATGGTGTTTTATTGACCTACGCCCTTCAGAAGGTGGGTGACGTCATCACCTAAGGTTTTATGCAGAAACCCTAATTTTCAGAAACTGCAAAAACTGCAAAACTGCTCCAGGGAAAAGATGCGCTAGGGTTAGGAGAGTCTTCCTATGGCTTTATCTTGCCAAACGAGTTCCTTCAGACTGTGAAAATGGCTTCTTTCAGGCCTGCTTTGATACCATGTTAAAATTTCGCTTAAGGAGTTAAGTGTATTATGTATTCTTTAACTTTTAACTATTAGAACAATAACACAATAACTGCATGCATAAGGATCATTGAAAGAAAGACATCCACAGTATACACAAGATTTATCTTGGGAAACCCTCTTGGGGAAGAAAACCTAGCAAAACTTCTTCAATATAGATTCGTCTTCAAGTACAATGTCTCTCCAAGAGAGATCTCACGAAACAAAAGATAACCAGAAGATATACCAGAAACCCTGACCACAATAGAGTAGCGCAACACTAGACCAAGAAAGATAGAGCAAGAGATAACCCAAACCCTCCAGGAAAACACTCCTCCTTTGCAGTTGCATCTCCTCCTAAGACTTGCGCACTTTTCCTTGAGAGAGAACTTGTGTTGTGTGTGTTCTTCAAGTGAGGCGCCTAGCCTCATATAAATAGTAGTTAAGTCAACCTTTAATTAGGTCAGGGCCGACTTGTACAATTGACACTTTCTAATTTACATTTGACTTTTACAAAGGCATAATAGGGCCGACTTTACACATACAACATAATATTATTCTTTAGGGTTTTGACTTGGTCTAATAAATTACAAATACAATAAGAATATCTTCCGAAGCTACTCAAACTTCAACAACTAAGGCACTTTGGATCCCCATAGGGGTGCGAAAGCCCACCGGTTGGATGATATGCCCCATTGATTAGAGGGCATTGATGATGAGCGTTGCACTTTTAAAGGACGTCATGCCTCATGGGGGAGACTTGGGAAGATGAACCACACATGATGTACCCCCTTTTATGCTAGAACGTTGCACTTTTAGAGCATGATGTCAAGCTTAAAGAGTTTGATTTGGCATGGGTTTTGCACTTGATGGAGTTGTGGGATATTTACCCCACATTTTTGGGACTAGTGGGATGATGTGGCACCATGAGAAATGATGCCCTAGCCTTTGGAGGCTATCTCACCCAACGACCACCCTTGAAGAAGACGTTGGGTACTTTATTCACCTTATTTTGTTACTTTTGGTCATTTTTTAGCATTTGTGGACAAAAATCAAATGAATTGGGTAAAAGTCAATGTAAGGACATTATGTTTGACCTAAAATCAAGGTTTTGGTTGTAAATTGGACCAAACTAGGACTTCGGTTTCCTCTTTAAATAAGAGGAAAGTCCTTTTCATTTTTGAGAATTCAATAACTCACTTGAGAGCTCTCTTTCTCTCTCAAAAAATTTCGGCCCTCTCTCTTGTGCATGCGACTTGTCTTTTTGGCGAAAATTTTCATGTGATTTTGCTTGGAGATGGATTGTTTCACTTTTGGAGGATGGTTTGTGACCTAGGCTACTTCTTGGATGATCTTTCTTGCAGGTCTTGTTGATGTTTAAGGTTAATTTGCTACAACTTGCTTGGATTATTTTGCTTGAAGAAACACTAGGAGGGTTAGGATTGTCTATCCTCTCCTTCAAACCATTTTTCTTTGTGAAAGAAGGCCATTCAAGGATTGATTTGAGGGTTAGGAGTGTCTATCCCCTTGAATCCTTTCTTGGCTAGGGTTTTAAGACTAGGGGTTAGGATGGTCTATACCCCTAGGTTTTAGAAACATAGTTTCCCGTCAACTAGTAAGCTAGGTGACTAGGGGTATGGCTTGGCTTATAAGGGTTTAAGTCCAAGGTTTAAGTCCTTTATTATTAAACATTTAACTTCTCTTTGATGTTAAGACTCCATTATCCAATAGACAAGGCACTAGTTCTATTGGAGGATGTAAAACAATACATTGAGAAACGTGAAAATTGCTCTCTTGTAATCTTTTGAGTGTTAGATGAATTGCTCTTACTCCAAGATATCTTTTCATGTTAAAACATCTTGATTCCTTGGGGTATTTACTGCTGCTGTAATTAATTGAATGTTACAGCCATTAGGGCTGCAACAAACCTTCTCTCACTCAACTGTTTACTTTTTTTCACTGCAGAAAATTGTGTTTGAATATTGCAAATTGATCTACTCTTCAAGGGCTATAGATTGGCATGTTTATTTTCTAATTTTTGTTGTGAAAACTTGCTGCTGTAACAAATGATTTCTACAGCCATCTAGGGCTGATTATATTTTTCTGATAACACTTTTGTACAGCCCATCTCAACCGTCAAAGTTGTGGTTTAAATATTGGAAATTTATCTACTAGTCACAAGCCTTCATTTGCTGTCATTTGTTAGTAATTTTGACGGTAAATTATTGCAGCTGTTACTATTTTCTCTTGCTGATATATACTGTTATCTGCTGCAAATTTTGGGACAACAAGGCTTCTTGCTGTTTTCCTTAGTGTTCCAGGGTTTAATTCCATGATTTTGGTTTTGGGTTATTGGCTATAACATTGTTTTTGCAGGTTATTGATCAGCTTGCCTCTCATCTCTTCCAAAGTCATCATTCTCCAAACCCTAAGCACTCTCATCTAGTGACCAAGGGATCCTTTATAAACCCTTACCTCATACTCTCCATTACCCCAAGGTCACCCGAGAAGCCTTCCTTGTGGTGGAATCATCCATCACTAAAAAGAGGGGAGTAATTGCTAAGGTGGCAGTGGTTCTTACTCCTAGTTGTGTCGTACTAGTGACGTTTGTGGTTGGCTTTGCCTAAGCGACAGTTTGTGTAATAACACAAAGCAGGACTACCAAAAGGTCTACTATAAAAGGCAAGATGTGGAAAATAAAGTAAAGTAAGGTATAATAGAGTGAGATCTAAGTTGGGGCATGAACAACCCTTGACCTCAAGCCCAGAGACTTGCTCTAAAGAGAAGTATAGGAGGAGAAAATCCAGAAAGAAGAAGAACCAAAAGTAATGAGATAGGTATGTCATGGGATAGACCCATCTCTCTTACCATCCGAGGCCGAATGAAGGAAGCTGAGTATAGTAAGATGTCCAGAGGGAGAACTGGTCGGATGCCTGGATCGTCTACTGCGTTGCTCTTTGGAAGAGACAGTACGTCGATGAGGCCTGAGGGATCTCATCCTTCTCTTGGGAAGGGATCCGATTTGGTTGTGTTGCTGAAATCTTGTGGGAGAGGGGGAGATCTACGGATCCACACTTATCTGGAGTTCAGAGCTGGGTTGGTATCGGATTGTCTCTTAGTGCCCCTTCTTTAGGGTAGAACCGTGAAGAAGGAAGTGATTCGTCGGATAGAGTCTAGTCGAGTAGGAGGTTGAAGAGTATGAGCTCGGAATCTGAAGGCCTCTTGTATGTATAAGGCTAAGCACCTCTGGTCAGGATATCCGAAAAATCCAGTGAGTGTCTGCGTCCCCCTGAACAAGCAATGGGATCTCCCCTTGATCTCATAATAGATGGGGCAATAGAAGATGAAGTGTTCCTCAGTCTTGACCATCCTGTAGATAGCATAACTGGTAGATCTTGTCTGATGGATTGATCTGGTGGTCTGTTTGTACCCGAAGTCTGTGAGAACCCACCCGGAACTGGCCTAGGGGAATGCAAAGAGTGTGTACCCAGTGGCGGAGTGTATACTGTGATTGAACAATGAAGTCTTCTCTAAGCTCCAAGAAGTGTTCAACGTAAAAGGCCATCTTTGGGCGTAACCCATTGGGAGGGTTAACCCAAGTCATCTGGATAAACTACCTGTAATTCTCATCCTCTATGATCCTGTTCAACTCCTGTCTAGTTGGTAGGAGGTGGCCAAGTGCGTCCAAGGAATCTCTAAACAAAGGGAGACGATCGATTTGAATGCTCACAAACTCTAAAAGATTTGAAACCCCCGTGAACCAACCTCGAGCTCAACTTGAAGGACTAGAGAGGGCAATGGTCTTTGAAGAACAATAGGCCAATTATGGGTATCGGTCTCTCCCATTCACCAAGTCAGCAAAGCTTCGGATGCGATGCAGAAAAGAGACCAGTCTGAACACTTTTTCAAGTCGGAAGGGTTGGGCCTTGAACTCCGCTAGGATGATGTGCTAAGGTACTATCTGCTTGCATCTAATGATGCGTCGGAGGAGAAGGGTTTGGACTCTCTTAGCCGAGGCCCAGTTAGTCTCAAGTAAAGAAGGCCCCCAAATCTATGAGCCATATAGAACAATGGGTGAGATAAGGGAGTCCATGAGGGACATCTTAGATAAGATGTTCGAAAAATGGTGGCGGAAACACTGTCTCTCGAGAAGGGATAAGGACTTGTAGCCCTTGTTGATTCGAGGCTGGAGGGCCAATCGCAAATTGAAGCGGGGTCTTGAGAATTACACTCCCAAGTATGTGTAGGTGTTGGTGATCTCGATCTCCTCTCCTCTAAAGAAGAAATGAAGGTCCAAGGTCATATTTGACCCGTTGAAGATCATAACCTTGGTTTTACCTAGGTTGACCGTCAATTGTCGAAGACCACAGAAGAGAGCTAAGGCATCCAACTGTCTCTGTAACCCCTCTGTAGATGAGGCTAGGAGGACCATGTCATAAACGAAGAGTAGGATGGATATCAGAACTTGGTGGAAGAGGCATTCGTCGTTGTCGTGGATATGCTTGTGAAGAAAGGCCTCTAACTCATCAATATAAATCCCAAACAATGTTGGGGAAAGGGGGCAACCCTGTTTAACCCCAATGGTACTCCCAATGAAATCGAACATCCCATGAACTGTGCGGAGACGTCCAAGAACCGACTCATATAGGCGCATGATGGCAGTCAATAGGGTCTGGGAGATGCCAATGTCTCTGAGCCTCTGGAACATGGCTTCTCTCGGGACAGAGTCAAAAGCCTTTCGAAAATGTACAAAGTAGCAGTAAACTATCGACGACCGATGTTGTGCCTCCTTAATGATGGCCTATAGGGTAAAGATGTGATCAATTCTCTGACGAGCAGGTCAAAATCCCGTCTGTCCCCTAGCTCTGAGGTATCTACGCTCAAGCTCACTAGAAAGCTTCATATGGAGAATCGTAGCATAGAGCTTTGAGAACATCTGGCCCACCATAATTTTCCTCTAGTTGTTGGGATCTGAGTCGGGGCTCAATGTGTATCAAGTGAATGATGTGATGTGACCATGCCGACGAAAAACCTGTATGAACCACATGGTTTAAGAGATCAACCAAGTGAGAGACCAGAGCATAAAGACCATATTTAAAGAAGTCTACTTGGAAACCCTCCTTGTCTATTGCTTTGCAACATCACCCAAACGACCTCTCTGATGTCACTGTCTAATAATAAGAAGCGTGAGGGGGGAGGAGAGGAAACCTAAATTTGGGGTTGTCCAGGGATATCATAGAGAGTGGATATGTGGGAGAACATGGATCCGGGGTCAAGGTCGGATGGGAGGGGAGGGCAGTGGGGGAAGATGGTGCACCAAAATGTTTGGGGGAGTGAGTAAGCGAAGTACATAAGTTATGCCTCCTTTGAGAAACAAAGAGACGTTTCTTGCGGCAGAGGAGATGATGATAGGGAGCTTTGAGGTTGGGATAGGAGGGGTGAGCATGGGTGAGTGCGTGTCGAAGCTGGCGATGGAGGGCCTTGCATTTCTCCTCATACCATCGGTCCATAGAGCACGAGTTGTTTTCTTGGGAGGTGGAAGTGGGACGAGTGGAGTGAGGGTAGGACTTGAGCGTTGGCCAAGTGGAGTGAGGGTAGGACTTGAGTGCTGCCTCCCAAATGATGGATAAGAGGTAATTATACTTGGTAGATGCAAAATCAAGTAAGGAGAACTAGGTCTTAGAGGGTTGCATCTGTCGGAGGTGTGTAGAGAAGGTGTTCGGGTCTCCCTCATTGAATTGAAAAATAGTGCGGGGTGGGCCCTGGGGGGTGTGGCGAGAGGGGGAGGTGTCAGCTCGAAGAGAGAAGGAAAGAAGAGCATGGTCTGCGAGGGGTATGGGGGAAACAAAGAAGTGATGAATAAAGGGGAGTAAGTTTTGGCTAGAGTGGACATAATCCACAACACTTGCACCTCCACCATAAGGCCAACATGTGAAGAAGCGAGAATCCAAGAAGCATGGGAGCCTGTTCAGAATCAACAACTCCTGAGATTCCCCTAAGTGTATAAGGTGTCGACCATAAGCAGAGAGAGGCCCCAACAAATCGTCGGACATCCGATGAAGTCCCGATGACTCTGGATCTATCTCCTGGATGTAGAACACGTCATTTGACCGGTCTTGGAGAGGAATTTGGAGGGATTTGGTGCAGGAGTTGAAGTCACCTAGGAGAACAACCTCCCCAATCGTTGAGTACTGGTTGATAGTTGCATACAAATAGATAAAGGGGTCGTCGTCAGGGCCATTATGAATGGCATATGATGAAGACACTGGAGGAAAGTAACATACAACAATGTAAATGTCCCTGGGAGAGGGGAAACACCTCAAACCTGAACCCACATAAGCCTATTAAACTCATTTGTGGCCACCAAAAAGGCCGTACTCCGAAGGGAGTCTCTAACAAAGCAAGCAACTCTACTTGAACCTCTAACACCTCTCGAGCTCCTCATCTTCTGTATACAGGCTGAAAACTGATGGTATCTTGTAATGTTCGGGAGAGGCCGAATATGGCTCTCATGTGCCTCGGTAATGAACAGGATGTCCGATGATCTAAGAGCATCATATAGTAGACCCGACGAAGACCATAAAGACCCATTGCCATTCCAACAACTGATGGAAATGCATGCATCGTGTTGCCCCTCCCAACAATCTCGTCATTTGTAAGAACCAGATTGCGGTTTCCACCCGGGTGGAAAAGAGTCTCGAATGACTGCTTTGAGGTTCTTGATGACTGCCCACTTCCCTGCCTGATGTGTTGATGTAACCAACTGTCTAGAGCATTTGAGCTCCACAACCTGTGTTCTGTTGAGATCTTCATCAAGGAAGATCTTATTGGGAAGAGAGAACAACTTCCACTTAGATCTAAGGGCTCAGAGCGGATTGGACGCAGACCTAAATGAGAGAAAAAGAGTGGAGTCATACCCAAGCCAAGCTCGATCAAGGGTCATATCAGGGAGATCCAGGTTATCTCTAAGAAATAAGGTCCCCACCACCATGGGGTTTGAGGATGGAAGGGGTAGAGGGAGCGCTCTCACTTTGAGGTTCAATTCCCGTGCCCTCCTAGTACGTTCCTTTGCGAGTTTAGCCTGTACCACCTCCTCAATTGTTGTTAGAGGGTGCTTCCTCTAACTACTTGGGTGCATGAATTGATGTGTTTCTATTTCATGTTTAAAAGCGTCCTGCTTAGATCTGTTCTCCTCCTGTTTATTTTTAAGATCAAGAAGTTTTGCGTGTTTGGTGTCACTAGGGGGTGGTGGAGGGCATCTTGCTCCTTGATCTCATTTCGCTGTTTTTTTAGTGATATGTTCTCCGATTCAATTGTGGCTACCCTGCTTGTGAGTTCGCCGACTTCTATCCGTAAAGCCAGGTTTGATGATTCCAAGAGTTCTAATCTCGTAATTAATCCTTGGATAATCTTATTGCTTCCCCCATCTGCAGATTCCTATGTAGCTAAATTTGGAATCCCCGTGATAACAAAGGGATCCACCTTCTCTTCCTTTGGACTTGCTGTAGAATATGTTTGTATGTAATAGAGGAGGAGGTCGAATGATCTGTAATGGGGTCATCGAAATGGGCCTGAGTGATGAATCACCCAAAGGCATTGGGTGAGGCCCTACGAATTATTGTCAAAACCTGCAGCGAGTTGGTGTTGGTCGAGCTGGTTCACGGAGTGGAAACCAATCTCTCTTCTGCTAAAAACAGATCTCAGCCTCTCCAGTTCCTGTGATACAGTGGGTTGAAGTTACAACAATTGGTTGAGGGTTTTGGTTTGAGGGCGCCCAAAATGCTACTTAACACTAACCATAGAGAGTTGATGTGACTTAAAGGCGACCAAAATGCTTGAACCTTTGTAGGAAATGGTGCCAACATCTTTGAAGCTTTGTCGAAACTTGATGATATGAATCTTATTTAGAAAACAAAAATCTCCTATGGTTGCCTTCAAACCTTGAAATGGTAGAAAAGAATCCACACCAAAGTTGTGATATGTTGAAAGATGAAGCCAAGGAGACTAGATCAATAGCTCTAATACCAAGTTAGAAAATAAAGAGAGTAAGGATCAATAACCGTCTATTTTCCCTTGAGCACATCAACTTCAACTTAGGGACATTTACAAGTTTGGAGGTCATTGTGAGTGTTACACCTCATATTGTATGAGGTTCCACTTTGTGATTTTCATCACATTGATGGAGATATGTCACTGGTCCCTTGGAGGTCTTTGTTTTGGGGAAGTCTCACTTCTCCTTGGATGGATGATTGTGCTTGCTGCTTGGTGGTCTTCTCCCATGTGCTTGCCTTCTTGATCACCCCTTGGTTGCACTTTTGATGGATGTGGAGCATATTGTTTCATTATGGTGGTTTGGTATATCTTGGATATGGATGATGGTTCTAGCCCCCCAAGGGGTTGGATGATGATATTAGGAAGTAGAGGTTTCATGATGTTGTGGATATTTCATGTGTTGGATGTGTGATGAGGAACATACTTGATTGGATGGGTTAACACTTCTTTATGCCCCCTTCTCTTATAATGTTGCTATGGTGGAATAATTCGTTTTGCCTTTGTGGGATATTCCTAGGTGATTTAACTTTATGATGTAACATTTGCTAGACATCACCTAGGGGGGAATGTGTTTCATGATGTTCGTACCTTCATTGATGTGCTATTTCTTAAGTTTGAGCTAGAAGAGGGGATACTACATATGATTTCATGGTGATCTAACCTTTTTCCTAAGGTTAAATAATTAATTTTGATATAATAATCCCTTGGTGGTCGTGCACCTCAGGTTGGGATTTATGTTTTGTTGTTATCATGGTGGGGTTTTGCTAGGGAGAAAATGTTTTATTTACATGGTACAACACTTTATTAAAGTGCACCCCTTTTTGGCACACATGTTGTGGTGATTTAATCTGTTGGTGACTAATTGGAGGGGCACTATGGTTATATTTGAGCATTAAACCTTTGTGCACACATGTTGAGGTTGATTTAACTATTCAATGGTTAAATTAATTTAATTTATGCAGATTAAGGTAAATAGCTTGGGCACACTACTTCGTTGGCTTCTTTTTAACACTTGAAGGGGTTAGTTGGAGGTGGTTATGAAGGGGTTAGTTGGAGGTGGTTATGGAGTTTTTAATTTTTGTATTTTTTATTGGGAGGCATGTGGTATACTTGGAGGCCAACACATGTGGCACATTACATGCATTTATTTAGTCATCTTACTATATTTGGGGATATCCTTGGAGGGTGAACTTTTGGAGACACTTCTTGCTATTCTCGGAGGTGTATATTTATTTATTTCATGGTGTTTTGGCATGGTCAAAACCCTAATTCTTCCTTATCTCCATGGATTTGTTTTGTTGGAGGTTGCCCACTTACTATTTCAAGGTTTGACTACTTCATTTTGCATATTCTTCCATGGAGTTGGGTGCCTTGGTATTTGCACATGTGGATTGATTGCATCCATCTTGTGGACTACTTTCTATTTTTGGAGGTTGGTTATGGAGCATTCTCCCAAGAGGATTATTTTATTGTTACATCTCTTATACACCTTGGAGGACGCACTTTGTGAGCCCTTCTAGGTGGAGCCTGGAGCACATCATCCTAGATTTAAGAGTATTTTATTATATTTTGCATGCATCCATTCTTGGAGGGTGAATTCTATGTGGATCCATTTAGTATTTGACTTGGTAGCATTGCATATTTTTGGCTCAGGGTGATCTCTCTTGAAGAAGATAACATCCACATGCCTTAATATTGTCAACATGGATCTAACTACTCCAATATTTTACTACTTGTTGACTTGCCATGGAGTTAGTTAGAAAGATAATATATTTTATTACATGAGGCTTAACTCACTCTATATAAAGAGGAGTTTCTCATCATTTCATTTGTAATTGGGAATTGGAGAATTTGGTGTTAGAGAGTGAAGAAGTGAAGGAATGAAGGAAACTGTAGGAGTTTGGAGATGATGTTGAGCTTCTCTTGTGTATCAAACCTTTGAAGAATAATGAAGCATTGAGGTATCAGAGCTAAGCTGAAGAGAGCATCTTTCACAAGAGAAAGTGAAAAACGTCACTGTTGCCGTACATGCAAATTAGGGTTTTTTATTGAAGAATTATTTCAGCCCCAAAACCATCTAGAAAAGTGCACCCTTCCTCAAGGATCACTTTGGCATCCTCAGCGCAACTTTTCAGTGGCTAGATCTCTCGGAAAGTGAAGCCCTAGTTTTCACAAAGTACCAGAAAACTAGAAGCACCAGTCCAGAAATCCGCTGGTCAAGTTTGAGGGGGTAAAAGTTGGATTTTCAGAAATCTGACTGCACCATCTTACTCGCCTCAGCTCAATGCATCTATCCCCTGGATTAGAATTGCAAAATTTGAAGTTTGAAAAATTAGGGTTTGCTCATAAAACCCTAAGTTGCAGTTGCAGTCTCAGAACCAGTTGCAGTATCAATTGCAGTTGCAGTATCAGTACCAGTTGCAGCCGTAGTACCAGTTGCAGTCACCCTTGAAGTTCTTAAAGTGTTGGTGATCATTACCGCTGCTACCAGATGGTGCCTCTACCTGTAAGTGTCGTCAGAGGTATGTACTAACACATGTTTAAACAATTAAGCTTTAAAGGGTATTTGCAGGAGAAGGGATCTCTTGTCATAGATCCAGAAGGATCTCAAGATCCAACACATTCAAAGGAATGATGCAACCTAGGTGTGATTATTCTAATATGCATCTTTTTGTTATGACATTATTTTGATCAGTGTTGCATGACCATCATTCTAACTTTTGATCAAAATCTGAGT
Organism: Picea sitchensis; assembly: GCA_010110895.2. NCBI lineage: Eukaryota > Viridiplantae > Streptophyta > Pinopsida > Pinales > Pinaceae > Picea > Picea sitchensis. Next base: position 48,682 of record SNQJ01S0053200.1, read on the forward strand.
CATGGTATTAGACGGATTAAAAGTTGAGATCATAGAGCTTATCCTCTAACCCAACCTTCTGTCAAGATAGTGTATTGTCTTAATACATAAGACAGGTTGAAGAAAGCACTCGTCATCTTGAGTGAAGGAGACTTGGAAGAAAAGCAAGCACTCATTCTTGAGGACAAGGCTCCAGGTCCCAGGTTTGATTAATCAAGTTGATAAGATTCAAAGTTACACATGACAA
>SNQJ01S0053200.1:55887-66182 GCA_010110895.2 Picea sitchensis
GGCCTGAGTGTGGCTGTCTGTCCCTCCTCAAAATCTGTGCCAAAAGTACGTTGTATGGACTGATAAAATCCGTACCGTACAGACAGAATTAATTGCTGTACACTGTGTCGATTTCTGTGCACACAAATGACTGTATGGACCTCGAAAAGCGTGCTGTATGGCCTCCTGTGTATGCTGAACCTTTGCCTCGATTTCTGTGCTATTATTCAGCCTTGGAAACTGTGCCCTAGCTCTCAGAAATGGCTGCTCTCTTGCTGCTCGAAAATTCTCTCTCTCTTGCTCTCTCAAAATGTTTCAACAACCCACAAAATGGGTGCGCCCTCTTGCCCTTATCGACCTCATGAGTGAAGGTGAGGGGTTTTCTAATCTAACGGTTGAGATTATATTAGATGAGTGGTTGAGATTTGGTGTCTCTTCACTCACCCTCACTTTAGTCATAAAGTTATTTTTTAATTTGCATCTTACAAATTAATTTGACTAGGACCCACATTAGGCACTTTCTCCCCCTTAGGCGCCTAGGGAAGATAAACACTTGCCTTGGTACTTTATTTAATTAAAAATTTTAATATTCCCTGTCGTATCCGGATCCAGGTTTTTAAAAAATCTGACGAATCCGTATCCGTATCCGAATCCTGGTAACTTAGGTGAAGACTTAATAATGAACTCAATATTCATTTTAGAATAAGCAATGTGAGGAAGTTCTCCCTCTTGTTTATTTGCTGTTTTATTTTTGCACTTGTTTTCCATTTTTCTATCAAACTAAGTTGCAGATTTGGAAGTACATTTCGGCCATAAAATAGCTCCTTTACATTTGTATTGATGAGGGGCACCCTTAGCCCTCCCAGACTTGATTCTGTAACTTATTTTCAGCAAACACTTTGGGGTAATTTGCATCAAACTAGTTCCTTTTACCTTAAGTACACACCCAAGTGATGAATGCATCAAATAAGTTCTTTTATCCAAGAGGTTGAATGTGGTAAACTAACTCTTTCAACCATGTAGCTTACTTCAAAGTAGTTGATTGTGACTCACAAAGTCTTTCATTCATTCCATGTTTCTTGACTCCGTTAGCCCTTACATTGATAGGCACTAGTCTTACATCATATCATTTCCTTGTTCCCCTCATTTTCCTTTCATTTCCTTTACATACACACTTTTCCATTTCCACTACTACATACCATAACTACAACCACATTGTTTTATCAAGGCTTACTCTTCATTTTTCACCTTGAGCCCCCACTCCATAGCCTTGATTATCCTATCCTTAGGGAAGCCCCCCTTGAGTTGGAGAAGAGCCAACCAAAAGAAAGAGGAAGAGCTACTGAGGTGATAATGGGTAGCCTTCCCGAGGTGCACAAACTAGCTCCTTGATGCTTGGGACTTTACATCATGTGGGGGTGCTAGATTTTGTTGTAACAGTGAGAAAACCCAAAATTGATCATAGAAAGCATAATTTACCAAGTGTGATTGCACTAATAGAAAGTACGCGAAAAACTAGCAAGAATAAATAAATAATTCGCTTCAAATGGATGTGGTATGAAAAAGTTATATCCCTCTGAAGTTCACTACTAAAAGCATAATTTTCCAAAAATAGGAATTTTGAAAATAATTTTTTTCTAGAAACAGAAATTGCTTGAAATAGTATGAAACTTGGGATTGAAATTTGAAGGCTAAAGTGCCCCAAACTAGAAAAAGCACAAAATCCAGCCATGGCTTTGTTTTCTCAATTTGAATTTTTAACTACGATTTGTCCAAAACATGGCTTTATTGGTTTTGTTTCTAGCTTCAAAAGCCAACTTCAGTGACACCAGGTGTCCAAATTGTGTGAAATTCTAAACACAGGTTCTTTAGTTCCTATTGAGTCAACACAATTTTTCTAGTTCAATAGACAAGGTATAAATTGAAAGGAGAAAATACTACTTGTATAGAGTTGATGCAACCCAAAGAGGCCAACACCCTTGAAGCTTTGCAAAAAGTGGTGTCAAAACCCTTGAAGCTTTCTGTAAGATTTATGAGATGAACCTTCTTAGAAAAAAGAAACTCATGTGGATGGCTTCAAACCTTGAAAGGACACGAAAAAATCTACACCAAAATCTACACCAAGGTTGCGGCATGCTGAAATATCAAGTCAAGAAGACTAGATCAATAACTTTGATACCATGTTGGAAAATAATGAGATCAAGGATCAACAATCATCTAGTTTCCTATGAACATGCACCATTAACACAAGCAAATCAAGAGAAGAAAATACAAGAGACAAGAGCACCATGAGTTATAGTGGTAAAACTCCTACAATGTGGAGGAGAGACATCCACTGTCAAAGATGAATCACTTCATTAATCTCCAAATCCCGTTATGACCCTCCAAGACTCCTCAAGCATAGAGTTGTATGAGATACAACACTTTATTTCCTTTTTAAATACATCAAAACCTCCTCAATATAAAGGCCTCAATAGCGAGATGACCACCTCACATAATGAATATGGGAGAAATAAAAACTCACCTACCAAGTAACTTAGCCACCTATTCTAGGGAACAACCACCTCTTTTAAGTAACAAGAGCCACATAGGGTTATCCATAAAGCCCACATGATGACAATCAATGGACCCCATTAAGTCTAATAATGCCTCGTTATAAGTACACACATGCCCCACAAATGGTGACTTGAAAATCTGCAACTACCATCATAATGGCATTAGGTACATCAACATATTCTAACACTACTCATGTATAATTACAGACACACTTGCACTTGTGGCAAAAACCTAGTTTTCATTCATCACAATTATAATAGAGTGTAGCATAGCTCAACACAACACAATATATTTTTAGTTTTCTAAGGGCCTCAACTTGCAGTATTTATTGACGTGACTTATCCAATGCCAACGACGATAGAGACTTCTACATTGGCATAGAAAGAAACTAACAAAGCAACAAAGTTCGTTGAATGGATAAGAATGTTCAATGTTGAGTCCAGGTCATTCAATTGTAGATCGTTGACAAGTATAAGCAAAACAATGACAAACATGATATACCACACAACTTGTCAATTGGGGATAAGGCTTGGCTTCATATCCACAAGGAACACTTCAAAAGCCAACATCGAAAGTTGTGCCCATTTTGGTACAGTCCATACACTAATATAGAGCAATCTGGGGACAACACATTCAAGTTTGATCTACCAGCATCTCTTGGTCTACATCCAATTTTCAACGTGGAACTTTTGTGTCCTTACGGTGCACCTCTTTTCAAGTAGCTTACTACATAGCTCAAACCTCTAGTTGACATAAACGCAGAGTTCAGTGCACCAACATAAATATATCAGTTCATTGACAGGATGACCATACATACCAGGAACAAGACCATTCCACTCTACAAAATCTTTGATGTTGGAGAATTCTCCACATAGGAAAGTACTTAAATATAGATCAAGTATGCCAGATGATTTAGCATGCACTTGATAGCACAATGGGTGTTGATGCTTTTGAGGACTTTGCACACACAATGTTGTGCACTTAACTACAAGATATTCGCTAGGCATTAGACTCTTATGTGTATGAACTATTTGGTATGTAAGCTCACGATGTTCTAATATTGTTCTAGTCCTAGACCTTTACAGTGTCAAATTTCTATAGGTGTAAAAGGCCACTTTTATGTAATAAGTGCTTTATCATATCCATTACTAACTTAAGCTTTAAGCTAGGGTTTCTACCTATTTTTGTTATAAATAGGGGTGCACCAGCTTCATTTGTACCCTTTATCATTTCAATAATATAATGTACAATTTTAATTAGAGAAGTCTTCCTACATATAATCCGGACTTGCAAGTGCTACCTACCCTTGGGTGAGCATGTGCTAAATTTTGTAGCAATATGTAAGGGCAATGGATTTGTACAATGTTCTCGTCTCTTATTTCTTGTGTTTTGTGGGATGCTCTTGGATGGTTTCGAGTTTAATGTTTCATTGCTTACACACATAAGTACTCTGCTATAATGCTGCACATAAGGTTTTCACACTTAATAGTATGATGCTGCTCAAGTTCCTTCACTGTAGATTTCTGTGGTGTCTGTTACTGCTTACTGGCAAATTGCCTATCATCTTGTTTGATAAGAATGGCTTAAATATAACTGTGCAGTTCTGTGCTAAGTATTCTGTTAAAATGTAGCTGTTAATGACATCTCCCTTGTAAGATTCAGATATTCGCTTCCAGACCATACTAAGATACCTGTTGTTAAGCTTCCATATATTACAGTGTGCTGTTTTTTACCCCTTCCCTTCATATCTGTTTGAGTCTGCACAGGTTTGAACAGGTCACCATTCTTTAGGGTCCACGATCCCACTTGAAGTCTAATCATTATAGGTGCCATACTAGTGTGAAGTAGGTCTGTCTCTGCTTGAGGAAGTTCATCAAGACTGCATTTTCACTGCTAAAATACAACCATGGAAGTCAACAATGATATTTGTTTTGTTTTTATAAACATTCTCAGGGATATTGATCTCAGTCTCATAGTGATAGTTGACTTCCAATTATGTCAGAACAATACCAGTTAGAATTTCAAAATTTCATCTCATGAAAGCAGATCTGCACTCAGAATTTAAACTCTACACCTAAATCTGAAAACTTCGGAAACCCCTATCAAAACTTTATATCTGCATAAACCAAAACACTGTCTAGAAGATTTAAGATTGTAGAAGCCACATATCAAGAGGTTAGATCAATCCAACAGTAAATAGATGATAGTTCTACAAAAAGATAGATCTGAAATAATAAATATCACATCAGCATACTAAATATGCAGCAGCAATCACATTTCCTCTTATTACTATGAAAATAAGACTACATAGCTCTACACAACGTCTCACAAAATCACACTGCAGAGCACTCTAACTAGAACACATTGAGAGTCTCATCAACCACATGGCATTCTTCAACAATGTGCCCTCCTTCCCTTTTATAGAAGTAAGCTTTATGCCAAGGAATCTAAGTGTCAGGCTTCAAGTGGAGATCATGGAGGCCGTACACCTGTTTACAATGAACGTTAAAATGATAGCCTCTACAATGAAGTGCTCCACTGTGACAAGGCCAAACCCTAACTCTAAGGGAATGTACCTCACATGAAGAATAAATACCAACCATTAATGCTCCTCATGTGTAAGAAAATCTTCCCCAATAATGTGCCCTTCATGTGCTAATAATAGATAGATACATCCCAACTCATGCCAAGCACACTCTTCCATCTAATTACTCAAGTAGCGCTCCCCACATGTGCCAAAAATATCTAGGCACATGCCAAGCACACTCCACACGCCTAACACATTTCTCTATGCAACTACTCAAGTAGTTAGTCTAATGTAACTCCTCATTACCAAAAAAAAATGGTGGAAGAGGCCTCATTGAGACTCCCTCGCACTGATGTGCCTTCTCTTTAGCAAGAGTAAAACAATCTCTGCTCAAGTGGTTGTAGTTGAGGGAGAGTAGGTTATGAGCAATAGACAAACTAACATTTCCTCTTTGTGAGGAAACTGTTCTCCATCAAACCAAGCTTTTTCCTCTGCATCTCAAACTTTCCCTTTGCTAGGGGCTTTGTCAAAATATCTACCACTTGCAAATATGTAGGAATGTGGTCAAGAAATATTGCTCCCTTTTGTACTTTGTCTCTCAAGAAATCGTACCAGATATCAATGTGCTTGAAGTGAAATGGAAAACTGGATTCTCAGAGATCATGATGCAACTCAAATAATTATATTTAACAACAGTGGGCTCCAGCATTTGATCAATCAACTTTGCAACCAACTTGCGAAGCCAAATGGCCTTATAACCAGCAGAGCAAGCTGCCATACGCTTTGCTTCTACTAAACTAAGTGTGATTACCGCCTGCTTCCAGCTGAACTAGGAAATCATACTTGAGCCCTAACTGAAATAATAGTCGGAAGTATTCCTCTGTATGCTTGTATCTCCTGCCTAGTATGAATCAACAAACCCATGGAGTAGCAACTCACCATCTCTTGCATACTGCATCCCATGATGGATTTTACCCTTCAAGTGTCTGCACACATGCTTACCAGCGTTCCATTGAGATTGGCGAGGTTCAACCATTAATTGGATCAATGTATTAACTGCATGTCATATGTCTGGCTTGGTATTCACTAGGTATACTTTATATTGCTTGTACAAAGTATGATTAACCAAATCAGAATCCTCATTGCAAGTTAACTTCAGATTTGTAACTATAGCTGTAGCCAAAGGTTTGCAATCAAGCATTTGAAATCTCATTAGAATCTCCAAAGTATATTTCCCTTTCCCAAGGAAGACTTCAACTGCACCTTGCCAAACTTCTAGACCTCAAAAGTAATGTAGTAGACCATTATCTTTCATGTCAAATTTGCTGGCCAATTTCCTTTTGCACCACTTAATGAGCTACCTAGAAGTTTTTGTAAGAATCTGGTCATCTACATACATGACAAAGACAAGAATATCAAACTTATCATACCAATAATAACAATTAGAATCTGCACAAGTCTTGGAGAAGCCCAAATTCTGTAAGTACTTATCAATCCTTGGGTACCAACTTGTAGTGTCTACATTAGCTCATAAAGGGCCTTATTCAACTTGCAAACATGGGTATTTCATCTATGCATCTGTTAGCACACTTTTTCAGCCTTCAATTGAGCTGATATACCTGATAAAACAACGATGAAAAGGCGGCTAATTAAAAGAGCAAAGCCCCAAATTGTCACAGGATAGACCCCTCTTCGTTTGGGTTGGTGCTTGCCAGCCTCGGGGGGGAGTCCCTAGGGTGATTTGCTGCTGTCCTAAAGTCTGATTTCTGCAAATTAGGCCAAAAAACAGCGGCTGATATGTCTTGGAAAGTGTGTTAATTCTGCCCAAGTCGTGGGTTAAAATACAGTTTTTAGCTTGGAGGGATCTTGCAGGGTTAGCACAAGAAAGATAGAAGGAAGAAAGAAATAAACTACTCAAAAGATCGATTAAAACCACAATGAATAGCAATGAACTTCTTAATCAATTTGCAAGAATAAATCAAAACACCTGCAAGAAGGAAGGTTCGGAAACAAACACAAAACTTTTTTATTATAGGCTTGTCAAAGGGTTGATTGCGCCACAATCAACAAGTCCACAACCTATACAATGAATATCCTTGCTCAAAGAGAGAGTAACTAGACAAGAGAGAGAGAGAGAGAGAGAGAGAGAGAGAGTATGTGCTGCTGCAAAAAAATCCCACCAATAATCAATGTAGATCATCCAATATATAGGAGAGAGGGCGCACTTTACTAAACATAGACCAAGGAAGGCACATAAGAGATGGAGAAAGAATAGGAAGAGGGGAATATGCACATGGGGAAAAGTAAGAGTGAGGAAGTGACATGCACACAAGGGAAGTGAGTGTGAGGAAAGAGTCACTCCCACGTGAGAAAGTTAAAGAGTGAGAAATGCGTGTCACAAAGGGATGTGCACCCTAATTTGTAGGAGAAAGCGCATGGGAGATTGGAGTTGAGGAATTAAGTGAATGAATGGGGGAGGAATACGAAGGAAATAGGAGGTTAATGCTCGGGATAGGCGCATGCATAGATAGGAGGATGGTTATGTGAGGAATATTAAATGTGCAAGAGATAGGGAGATGCACCCGCAAACTTAGGAAAATGCACTGGGGGATGAGCAAAACCAAAATAGGATCCCATGTGAGAGATTGAGGGTCCCAAAATAGGCGCACGTGTGGAGAGAATGCTAGGGAATAGGACTTAGGAGTGATAGATGATGCATGTAAAGAGGATTGAGCTCTCAAAGGAAAAACGACCACACATGTGAGTGAAGGAGGAAAAGCAAGGACACACTTGAGGAAAGAGAAGGGAGATAATGATCATGAAACAATGCGTTTGGGTGTTTAAGAATGGCTGGGATGCATAGAGGATAAAATTAGCAACCCAACGCATGTCTAAACTCCTAATTTGGCCAAGTAAATCATGAGTTATCCAAGGAGGAAATTCACCTTATTTTTTTAGGGATTTTCCTATTTTTTAGGAAATTAGCATTTAAGAGCAAATTAAGGGGAATTTTGAGAAATTGATGCATGGAAAGTGAAATTATGGGAAGTGAGAAAAATTTAGTGAGGAAAGTTAGCCTTAATTGGCTAAATCATCTCCATGGAAGTGCCACCTCACCTATGTGCAACCTCTTCACTTTAATTAATTTTAACTTTAATGCTTTAGCCTTGAAAAGTGTGCCCCCCTTTAATTAATGCCATGTAGATGCCACATCACACTGAAACTATGCCAAATGTTGGAATCTGACCCTGCCACTTGTCATCTTTGGAGCCAACCACCCCTGCTATAAATAGAAACTGCTAAAAATAGGGTATGACTCCTAATTTTTAGGAAACTCTCAAAAACATCTAGGATGAGTAGGAGAACACCTCCATGTGTCAACTGTTTAAAAATAGACACTGCTAAAAATAAAATGTGCTTGCATGACAATGGTATCATACTCATCAGATTCAGTTTTTCGAGAGGATTCCAAATCTGCAATCAAAATTGACATGTGAGCCTTTGTGATCCACCTGCTAAAAATAGAAATCTCATGCATGTCACTCGAAAAAGGTCCAAAAGACTCTGAATGTCTCAAGGATCAATATTGTCCACTCAGAATCCTAATCTGAGGCCTGGAGCTCAACCTGTGAAAAATAGAAAATTCTTGCATGTCGCCCGTAAAAATGCCATTGGGCTCAGTATCATGCAAGGACCAACTATGTATGCTTGAAATTGTCAAATGAGTCTCCAATCACTGTCTCCTAAAAAGTAGGGTCACCTGCTATATATAAACATCTCTCTCAAATGCATGGGAAACCAATCTAGCTCTAATTCTGAAACAAAAACAACCATATACTGATCATGTATCCGTCTCTGATGGGAACCAACCTTTGACTCAACACAAGTGCTAAACTCTGGGAGAATCTTAGAGTGGCAGCCAAAAGGTGCATGCTGGCTCTTAACCCTTGAGATTTTCAAGGGTGAAAATCTAGGGGTTAACAATGGTGACTCCAGGGAACGAGATCCCCTTATGGGATGTCGAGAACCATATGAATCTTGTTGGGTATGTGTTATATTCTTTGCATGTGTGTGTGTGGGTGCGTTAGATTCGACAACTGCGTCTGACGATCCCTCGTAGTAGGGCTCTTTGTGTCGTGTGTGCCGGGCGCTTTCCTAGTGGGGGTCCCAGGGGGGGAAGGTATGCCCCCCCTGGTTACGCACAACGTTCGGGTTAGCGCCCCAAATTTTTTTTTGGGCGGTTTTTGCTATTTTTAGCAGTTTTCTAAATTAATCCCGGATTAAGGGATTAGGGTTTTGGTATCTACGGAATACCTAAAAACATTGTATATATTGTATGGTGAATGGTGAAATTTGATATAATGAATATAAGAAAGGTTTTCCCGGTTGAGGGTTTCCGGTATAAAATCTCTGTGTACTCTGTGTATGAGCCATTGATTGAATTCTGTTTTGCGTAAGAATCTATATGCATTGCTTTACTTCACAGGTTTAAAACTTACATTTGGTATCAGAGCTCGTTTTTGGCTTTAGAGGGACGCCTTTGTTGTTGAGGGTTTGGCTCGGTCTTGATAGATCAAGTTTATCTTGGGTCTGTGATAAACCTGGGTTTAGTGGGAGCTTTTGCAGTGGTGATTTGAGTGCAGAAAGAGGAATGACAAGCTCTTCTAGAATCGAGATAGAGAAGTTCAACGGTAAAAACTTTGAGCTATGGAAGCTGAAGATGGAGGACCTTCTTGTAGACAAAGAACAGTGGATCGCTGTGGATCCTGGTACACAGCCTACTGGTACATCGTCTACTAGCAGACATGCTACTGGTACACAACCTACTAGTACACAAAATACCAGTACACCACCTACTAGTATGTCGAAGGAAGATTGGGAGAAGTTGGACAGAAGAGCAAGGAGTACTATTCGACTCTGCCTGGCAAATTCGGTGTTGTTGAATGTCTCAGGAGAATCTACAACCAAGGAACTATGGGATAAGTTGGGGAATTTGTATCAATCAAAGTCCCTGGTAAACAAGCTGTTTCTTCGAAAGAAGCTGTATCATCTTAGGATGGAAGATGGAGATTCTGTGACAGAACATCTAAATGCCTTTTAATACTCTGGTAAGTCAACTTGTCTTTGTTAATATTACGATTGCAGAAGAAGATAAGTGTATTACTTTGTTATGTTCTTTGCCAGACTCTTGGGATAATCTGGTTGTAGCAATAGGTAGTACCACTCAATCTAC
>SNQJ01S0053200.1:70756-87508 GCA_010110895.2 Picea sitchensis
GGTATATGTCAAAACTAGGGAAGGAGCATTGGACAACAATAAAGAGGGTCTTCAGGTATCTTCGTGGCACTACCAGTTATGGATTGTGCTACCAAGGAAGACCAGGATTGGACATAGTGGTGGACATACATGGCTTTGTTGATGCAGACAAGTGGGTATGTGTTTAACCTATTTGGAGGAGCAATCAATTGGATGAGCAAAAGACAGGCTGTAGTGGTATTCTCAATTACAGAAGTTGAATACATGGCATTCACTCATGCAAGCAAGGAAGCAATATGGTTACAAAGATTGTGTTCAGGTATTGGGTTGGTACAACAAATAGTGAGATTAGATTGTGATAGTCAGAGTGCAATCTTCCTGGCAAAGAACCCAACTTATCATTCGAAGAAAAAACATATTGATGTTCAGTATCACTCTGTGAGAGACATGGTTGAGGAAAAGAAGGTGTTGCTGGAAAAGGTTGACACTTTGAAGAATGTTGCAGATTCATTGACAAAGTCTGTGACCACAGAAAAGTTCTCCTGGTGTAGAGTAACAATGGGCATTGCTGCCATGGATTGTTGACTATATAATCCCCATAGACCCCTGGATGCAAAGAAAACAACAAGTGGGAGAATGTCAGGTATGTGTTATATTCTTTGTGTGTGTGTGTGTGGGCGCGTCAGTTTCGACAATTGCGTATGACGATCCCTCTAGTAGTGCTCTTTGTGTCGTGTGCGCCGGGCACTTTCCTAGGGGGGTCCCTGGGCAGGTATGCCCCCCCTAGTTATGCGCAACGTTTGGGGCAACGCCCCATAATTTCTTTTTTGGGCGGTTTTTGCTATTTTTAGCGGTTTTCTAAATTAATCCCAGATTAAGGGATTAGGGTTTTGGTATCTATGGAATACCTAAAAACATTGTATATATTGTATGGTGAATGGTGAAATTGGATATAATGAATATAAGAAATGTTTTCCCGGTTGAGGGTTTCTGGTATAAAATCTCTGTGTACTTTGTGTATGAGCCATTGATTAAATTCTGTTTTGCTTAAGAATCTATATGCATTGCTTTACTTCGCAGGTTTAAAACTTACACCTCTACCTCGGGTGAGACTTCGTCTGCTTCGCAGGTGTTGCCGAAAGGACCGGTAGTTAAGGTTTTGTTGGTGCGCTGTTAAAACATTGAACCTTGGGTCTACTCCTGTGCCAACAAATGTTATAGGCAAATATGTTTCTGTACAACTTACAAAAGGTGGAATTAATTATGAGTAACTTAATCATGTAGTAAAATAATCCTCTATTCTATCACCAATCTCATAAGAATACAATAATTTTTAGGGATGATCATAGTTCCACTATGATTCACTAGGATTTTTTATAAAGATTTGCCAAATTTTAAATTGACCTAAATTATTAAAAAACTAAATTAGTCGAAATTATTTGTTATATATATTTTTTAATTTAATTTTTTGAAATTTGGCCATCTTAGTCGAAATGATTTATTTGATATATTTTTTTAAATTTAGTTTTTTGAAATTTGGTAATCATGGTTGGAATTGTTAATTAATGGAACAACTCATATCAATAGCCTCAAAAATCTATCGAGCATAGAATATACGATCCCAACACAAATTTGCAATTCCATCTCTGTAAAATCATATTCAAAAAAACCTTAATTTAGTGGCAAGACAAACAAGCACCGCATCATTTGCTGTTTACACTAAACTCCAAAAAAAATCCAGAAAGAGTTAGCAAAACGACGTTATTGAAAAATAAATTTAAATCCAGAATATTCTTCGGCAGCATTTACGCGCTTTAATGACGAGGAGAACAGTTGTATGTGTCGGAAACAGTCACATGCAATCCATCGAAAGATTACTTTTATTTACTAATGATGTCTTTTCAATATTTAATTTTGTCCTGACAAGGCGCGCTTTGCTCTGTCCAGCCCCACGGTGTAGAAATATGGACACCTGTCGAAATCGTGGTCACATGCAGAGAGCTCATTGTCTAGCGGCAGGGGCCTAATGGTACTCCTAAATGCAGCAGAATGTGCAGAAGCCGGCGGTCACATTGAGGCTCCACGGGCATAGCTTACGGGTTCCAGCCCGTTGGCAACAACTGAAACTTAATCTCCCTGGGTAAGTTGGCGAAAGTGGCTCCAAAGTTAGGAGCACGCTGCGAATGGAACAGTCGAGTCTGGGCCCCCGAAAAAAGGTCCGCTAAATTTGTAACGATTTGACGGCTAAAAGTTCGAAGGCTATACAAGAAGCAGGGCCGTTTATTTCCAGTGCAGTGAGCCGGAAGGAATATTATTGATTTCTCTGGCCAAAGCCGAGGTGACTGAATAATCTCCTGGACGAGAGGGCTCAAAAATAAAGAATTTACAAATGCCCGGGTCCTCTGTAATTCGTCGCAGGACTTCCCCATTCACTGGTCGAATCTGGTCGTTCTCAGGTAAATTTCAAACCCAATAATTATTTTTTAAGTCAGCAGACATTGGGGTCTATAATCTTCATGTTCCAAGGGCCCCTCGTTGCCTTGCTACCTTTCTTTTTCACTTCTCCATCTTTGATTTCTGTATCCCGTATTCTATGGATCTAAGGTGGCTTTGTGACCAATTGGACCCCTGATTCTGAAATCCAATTTCGTGCCATTGAAGAATCGTGATTTTCAATCACATTGTTATGTTCTGTGTCTTGAACACTGGACCAATTTATACAAACAAACTGGGCTCTGAAATGCACCTGGAGTTCGCGAAGTTTGAGACTGTATATATCGAATTGCAGTGTCCACGGACTTAGTTATGCATCCTGGAGCTTGCCGATTTCGAGGTGCATATCAAACCTGGGTTAAGATGGGTTTGTTTTAGTGTCTATCTTCAATGCCACCAAATGCACGGTTAAATTCAACGCACTGTTACACTAACGAAGTGTTTGATGGATCGCCCACCCTCACCCAGGCTGTATCCCGGTACAATTAGCCTTTATATTTCGGTATCTCTTTCATGGGACTTGAACCTCTGTCTCCTTAGGAGCATTGTAGGTTGCAAGCCTTGCGGATTTAGATTGTAGGCTTTACCGGCATTTTGATTGCTGTAGTGTAGACTCTGTGTGAAGAAGCTGATGGTGCTTAGGAAAGCTTTGAGTTAAGAAGTGCTTGATTGGTCTAGTAGAGCTTCTTGTTTATTTAAGGCTATTCGTTCCTCTAGTTTGGGAATGTACATTGCTAGCTGGCACTTAAAAGTGGTTCTTGTTTTGATTTCGAAAATTCACTGCATAAGGACTTGTACATCGCTAAATTGTTCCATCTTCTGAGATCGTCTGAGATCGTCTGATATAGTATTCATATTAACGTGGAATGGAATCTTCAACAGTAGATGTGTCTTTTTAGTAAGCTTGCAACTAAGAAGCATCACAAAGAGAACAATCAGGAAGGGGACCCACAAAGCACACAGGCCTAGTTTTGTACCATGGGAATTTCTATTTGGTTGTGTTGATTTGAATTATTCATTTACATTTTGATTACATGTTTTGTCTGTCAGAATTTCTTCAATGTAAAGAAAGGCATGACTTCAGGAGTCTTTTGACGCAGTTAAGCCTGATTTGCACTGGGATTGAGTGGTTTTAGCTTTCAAGTCATGGTTTATGTTAGCCGTTTTTACATTTTGATTTGGTTCCGATTCAGGAATGGACTACGGTGCTCCAAGGCCAAAGACAAATATGGCACTGAAAGTTGTAGTGGCAGTCTCTCTAACTGTACTATGCATGATTATGCTACAGCATTCCTCCCATACTGTTTCTACCACCCACCATGAGGTAAGGTATATCCACCTTTGTCGAGTCATTTACTTTCAGCCTGGGCATACCATCAAATTATATCATGAATGTTCATAATCTGTCATATCCTAATCAATATCTCAAGTACTGAATATTGTGCCTTATTGAAGGGTTATGCTGCCTCTTCAGGTATACTTCTGTATTTATAGACAATATATGTTGCATGAGATCTTCCCTTACCTTCTATTCATTTATTTATCATTCTGGATATATCTGTTATGTGCACGACTTCATGTATGTTGATGTAAGAAGGTTGCTTACAAAATCCAAAGTGATTAGGAGCTAGCAAGAGTGAATGAAAAACCTAGCAGGGATGGAAAAAATCCCTGTGTTTTTCTTGGAGGTATAATTCATCCTTGCATAGGAAGGATTACCTGCGGCCCCAATTTTGTGGGTCTAATTGACCCACAAAGGGCGAACCAAAAACCAACCTGCTTTCATGCTAACACAGGTGAACTAGCCCACGAAGTGCAATGCTATGCACATGCCTAGAGGGGATTGGAACCCTGTTGGGCTGCTTGGCATGTCAGTGCCCCTGCTTTTGCACCACAATCCCATTGGCTAAATCTCCATGTTATATGAACCCTGCACAAGTTTTCAAAATATGAGACTTGTATATATTTGATTTGGCAGAAGCTGTATCTTGTTAAATGCAACATACACAGAGCTGTACTGAGTATGTTTTTTGTTTTTTGTGAAGACCATGGATGATAATACATTGTACCCATCTGCGTTTTAGCTAATTGCGTATCGAGTTCTAATATGAGCCAAACACCTGCTAATATGTCACATCCACTCTTGAACATGATGTGACAGATCATTAATCAGTTTATTGAGTATTTTTTTATCAGCTGGGGATATACAGGCATATTCTAGCATGTATGCGAAAAGGACTCAGTCTAACCTCGCTTCATTGTAATGATTGCTCAGATTCCCCATGACAATAAATCCGGAAGTGGCAGTTATATGCCAGGTATTCTTAGGCTCTCTTATTGCAAGCGGTGAATAATTCAGATATAACACCCAGAAAATATTTTAATTATGGAATAACTGGAATATAAATGATTCTCAATAGAGGCCAGCGTAGGATGTTGAGGGAAGGGAAGCTGAATTAGTATGGATGAAAAATGTCCTCAGCCAAATAAAATATCATTTGAGAACTCTTTAAAAATGAACATTTCTACATTTTGCCTGTGTTTCTTCCAGAGTTAGCGATTTCCAAAAGAGGACTTGTCCCATTTATTGTAGTAATTACTAATGATTGCTATAACAGATCTATAGATATTGCAGCAGTAGGATGAGGATATGAAATGACGAACACAAATTGTTTATTCAACAAAAGATATCCATTGGACACGAAATACTATAATGATTTAGTCAATTTAACAATTGATCATATGGGAATTGGTTTGGTAATGCTAAAATAATTACACGAATCGCAGTTTTAGACTCAAACAATTGGTTCGGTAATTTGTTTTGTTCGATTTGAGAGTGACAAGGTCTCAGAAAATTGCATCTAGTAGATCTAGAAATTACAACATGCTTGTACAATACAGGAGCGCTGCAAGAATGTATGTGCGTGTGTGTGTGAGCATTAATAGGATAACGTATCCTATTAACGTCCACATAAACCAATTTGGCTTGTTGGACATCTGTTTCCCTTTGTTTACGGAGGGAAACCAATTCCGGGAGGTCAAACACCTTTCCTCTCTCTCTCTCTCTCACACACACACACACACAAGGCCTCTATTCTGAAATCTTACATCCAAATTGGTAAATATATTGATACCTTTTCCCATATAGTTTATGGAATAAGAGGGGGCATAACTTCAATACTGCACAAAGAAAGATATGGGCCAAAGTATCTGACAAACGAAGTTTATTTGTTGTATGGAATATATATCCTATTAATGTCCACTTAAACCAATTTGGCTTGTTGGACATGTGTTAAGCCCTTTTGTTGATAGAGGGAAACCAACTCTGGGAGGTTAAACACCTTCTCTCTCTCTCTCACACACACACACACACACACACACACACACAAAAGGACTCTGTTATCGTGCAATCTGTACTTGCCCAAAGCCCAAGGCAAGTAAGGGAGATTGGCGTAACAAACATGATATCCTATCACTGTCACCTTAATAGGAAATTGTAATATCCCGCATATAATAAACTAGGGTTTTGAATAAAATATAAATTTTATTGTATTAACTTGGCTGCAAACTCTTGTAATTTCGTCAAACATATTTCATACGCACCAAATACACATAAAATGGGAGAGATAACATGGGCATTTTATTATTATGAAAACTCTGGACACGACCATATAAATCATAAACGACTGCTAAGGCAGCTGCAATACACTAATAACAACATAAAATCGTAACCTAGAACAATGCCACAGACTCTCCAATAGAATGCTGAAGATGAAACTAGACTGAAGCTAAACTGGATTGAAGCTCCAATGGAAACCCTGGATGGATTCCCCTCTTTGTTTAACTAGGGTGGATGGTTTCACCACCGAAGCCAAACTCTAATGAAAGGGTTTTGCCAAAACCCTAACGAAAACCCTGGTTCACTGAGCACTCCACAAGAATATGATCGAATCCTATTTGATATGCCCAAATGACTTGCTCTTCTCTCCTTTTAAAGGCTCATTGGATCTTTCTAGAAAGATCTAACTTGACCTCCTCAAAGCTTCTATAAGAGCACTTTTTTAATAAAGTGAATTTATAATGTTTATCTTTTATTTAAGCCACTTAAAATTAAATATTAATTAATTAAAGATTAGTTGTCAAATTAAATTTAGACAACATAACCAAATAATTAATTAAATATTTAATTTCTCTAAGTTCGCCAAAAATGGGACATTACAAATCCTCCTGCCCCAAGATTGCTTGTCCTCAAGCTATCACAATCTGATGCTCGGTCGACTGAACCTGTCTCAAAGTGATACCTGGGTTCCATACCATCCTGGAAAATGTGAAGCATCCTCTGCTCATAGCACGAATCTGCGAGGTGCTATCACAAGATTCTGCCTGATTACCCCTGATCAACCAAGCAATCATAAACTCAATCATCTCCTCAAAAGCCTGCTCCTCCCAACAATCAAATCTATATAAACCAACAATCCCATCGGTGTCGGCTGTCAAGCTGTCAACAATTGTGATCCCAGGGTCCCACACCAATCTCAAAGAGATGCCACCATGCTGACCTTGCACCACTCTAATCATAATCGTCTGATCATCATACTCAGATTGCATCTCAACATCTGTCAATCCACGATTGTCCTCGATCCTAATGATAAAATCAAGGACTCTATCAGGAGGCCTCCTTAGAGGAAATGCCCTGAAGCTCCATCGTACACCACCATGTGTCAACGAGGGCTCCTGTATACTGCTGCACACCACCGTGTCCTCTTGCATCATCTGGTATCCTGTATGCACTACTGAACCCAACACTCTACTGATGATGAATGAACCTGTAACCCATAGTGTGTCCATATATGTCATGTATCTGTCCTCCCAATCCGAGTATATGTATATCTCCTTGCAGCCTGGTCCACAAGGAATGTACTCAACCATCTCCTTCATAGCTAAACCCTGAGCCTCTAAGGTGCTCTCCAAAGGAAAATGCTCATGGTCCTCGCAGTGCCAATCAAGAGTGCAAACCAAACTATCACTCTCCTCGGGTACATGCATCTCTGACTGCTCCTCATCTTGACTCATCATAAGAGTCTCCTCCCTCACATCATGTGTGAGACTCCCGCTCTCCTGTGTCACTGCTGCCAAAGATGATGGAGTATCTGTCATAAGTAGTGAAGAGTGTGCCAAGCCCAACTGATAACATACCTCCTCAACTTCTCTTTCCTTGTCCTCAACAAACCTAAGAGCAATGTCCCTGTCCATAAACAACTGCTAGTACTCTGACTTTAGCTGCTCTAGTGCTTCCTTGATGATCCTCAATTGAGCACTAGTGACTCCACTTGCTATCCCACTGCGTCTCTCCTTCATCTCAGCGCTCCACATAAGCTCCTCAATGAATCTATGAGCTCCATCGGCCCTGGTCAATACATGTGTGATTTGATCGTCGGTCACCAGCAAGCGATCCTCCGAATCGCGCCACTCTAGAGTCCTCTGTCCAAATGCATCCAAATGGTCTGAATAGTCATCTGTAAGAATGCTCCCCTCATCAACATCACCCGAGGCACTAGGTGGTATCATGCTGTGATGGGACTCATGTGAGCTACCCTCCACGCATGGCTCCTGTGAAGAATGATCCATGTCCCATGGCAATCTCTCAAACACCCATCCTCCGTCATATGTGGGTAGCATCATGCCCTCCTCTTCATAGGAATTAGGAAATGGTGTTGCCTCCTCATCATATGTAGGTTCTAGCACACCCACATCCTCATAATCATCCTCGACATGCGTGCAGTCAATCTGTCCGACATCGGCGCTAGTGTCATGGTCCTCGAAGTCATCGTAAGTGGGACAAGATGCTGCCCAATCACCCTTGGTGCTAGTGATAAAACCCCGGCATCATACTAGCTTCATCATAGACTGCGGCTCGTTCCCCTTCTATGCTCACCTCCACATCTTGACTAGATGTGTGCACCTCCAACAAGTCCACCTGTGGTTCTGTTGAACCTCCCTTGTGCAGGGAGTTTTTGGCTTCATAGGTCCCTTTGGATCCTTTTCCCTTCATCCTGAACCACTCCGGATGTTCTAACAAGGTTGCCATATTTTCCTGATACTCTTGCATGAGCTGCACAAGTTTTGCTCTAAGTTCTTCAGGGGTTTTCATCTTTCTCAAATCCAATTATGGAATATACTCCCTAGGTTGCTGATATAGAATTTGTACTACTAATGCAAATTTTCCCTCACTGCTGTAGAAAACAGTGGGTAATATCCCTTGCCTTACTGCTGATATATTATATGTTTTCTTGGTTCAATGCTTTCATCAAACAGATTGCAAACACTGCAAGACTCCCTTTTTTATTGTTGATATGTTTAGTGTTTGTTGCTGATATGTTTTGATGTTTATTTGGTTGAGATATTTTTGTCAAACAGTTCTCAATGGTCCCATATTTGATTTGGCCGACACAATTTTTTTTTATTGCATTTAATATGGAAGGTAATGATTACATGTGATGGCAAACTTTATAACATTATTCAACCTGCTGTGGCAACAACTAAAACAGCAATGACAGATTTGATATATATATATATATATAATTTTTCTGACCTGTAGATGTCTTCTTGGACAGCAATACATGTGCAGCAATAATCTCCTTTTAAACACCACTAGTCAGTAGATATGTGGTTCGATTTGATGAAGATATTAGATGGAATGATGACAACTCCAGCAATGTACTGTAGCAGCCCTTAGAAACGCCCAGATCTACACTTGAATGATAGATTTGTTGAGGAGAAAAAGGGTTGGGCAGTATCAGAGCAATCTGCACCAATAAAGCTCACTTCTGAAGCTCTCATGATTTCACAAATAATGATGCACCCTCTTCCTGAGACCCACACGATCTGGTAGTACTGGATTGGATCCTTATTGAGGTTCCCACAGCCTGCAAATAATGGCACGGTCTTCCCCTTTTGCTGCCACGAGTTGGTTATAGAGGTGCGCCCTTTTCTAACCGCCCACAAACTGAAAACTGAAGCAATCCGCTTTTGCAAATTTCTGGGTTATATTAGCGCTCCAGATCTGAATAACAGTGGGAAGTATGAGGGCTGTAGAGTGTTGATGCATTGTAGTGAGCTTCTTTAAACTGCCAGCAGGTACCAAACAACTCATATATACTTACCCATTCTCCAACAGAGAGAATTTACCTCCCCTATAACTCTACTCGGTCTCCAAATAGAATGAGGTTCGGCCCTGTCCAGAATATAAGTCGCCCAGGGAGCTAGTTCACCCTGCAAATAAAGAATTGACCCAGCATACACGAATGATGTACCCAGCAATTAAACTCGGCCCAGGTGAATGGATTATGGAATCGTCCACAAGAAACTCAGAAATCGACCACAGGATCTATAGCTCAGTCTAGAAAGGAATAGATGCGTCCAGCATTCAAGGAAATTCGCCCCAACTGTATAAATTAGCCCAGCAATGAATAATCCACCTTTTCTTTTTTTGGTTTCAATTTAGCTTGCAGCGAAGTCTTCCATCACACCATATGCTGTTGTATGTTGCTGTGTTAATACTGAATTGTCTATAAGCAATACTGCCAATAGGTGAGGTAATGAACAACAAGTCTTTGTGCATCAAACTTAGCCACAGTGAGGTAGAAGCCGTCCCATTAATGAAGCAACTCGTCCAGCAAAGAACTGGGGTCTTCACTCTTCCCAAATCGACCCCAAACTGTAGAAATCGGCCTTTATGACAGCCAACCTGTCCCCAAGAATGCCACGCTCATCCAGCAATGGATTGGTGACTCCAGCAGTGCAGCACGACTAAGACAAGAGATGACACGACCCTCTCTTAATCAGAAATGTAGTTCCAGATGTTACACGACTTCCCTCAATACTGTCACGATTTTCTGGAAGCAACTCAGTGGAGATATATCGCCCCCTTAGCAAAGATTTGTTTCCTCACAGCAATAACTCAGGTCACTATAAGATAGCGCTGCTTCTCACAGATATATGTGCCCAGCATGCAAGGAAATGCTAGGCAAGAGGAACCCACGATTTTCTAAGAGAGAAATCGACCACCAAACTCAGAAGTCGTCCCACTGGAAGGAGAGTTCGACCCACAGCTGTAAACTTGCTCAAAATGCAAGGAATCTGATATATTCGGTGTGCTGTCTTAACAGAGCTGATATGTATATTTTGAAGTTGAAATCTGGAGCAGCGACCTCCACAGAATATAACAAGCATGTAGATGGAGTGGCTTGGTCCAAAAATTATATGCAGCGACTTCAGGGAATGAGGAGTATGCTGTAGATTACAGCTCCCTTATTCTCTGCCCCCAAACAGCAGTAAACCGTCCCCCACACAGCAGCTAACACACCCACCAATACAGAGATATATCCACAAGGAATTCTGCTCAGAAATGAACTCACCCCACTGCAGGAAAAGGGCAATGAAGTCGGCCCTCTAATAAACTCGACCCACAGTAGATATTAGCAGTGAGAATGACGTTTCCACACTCTGCAAAACTCAGCCACCTTCTGGTAAATTTGCCCCTCAAAGCCCACAGCTGCAGAGGACCATTCTCTGATACCACTGTAATATCCCGCATATAATAAACTAGGGTTTTGAATAAAATCTAAATTTTATTGTATTACCTTGGCTGCAAACCCTTGTAATTCGTCAAGCATATTTCATACGCACCAAATACACATAAAATGGGAGAGATAACATGGGCATTTTATTATTATGAAAACTCTGGACAGTACCATATAAATCATAAACAGCTGTTAAGGCAGCTGCAATACACTAATAACAACATAAAATCGTAACCTGGAACAATGCCATAGACTCTCCAATAGAATGCCGAAGATGAAACTAGACTGAAGCTAAACTGGACTGAAGCTCCAATGGAAACCCTGGATGGATTCCCCTCTTTGTTTAACTAGGGTGGATGGTTTCACCACCAAAGCCAAACTCCAATGAAAGGGTTTTGCCAAAACCCTAACGAAAACCCTAGCTCACCGAGCACTCCACAAGAACATGATCGAATCCTATCTGATATGCCCAAATGACTTGCTCTTCTCTCCTTTTAAAGGCTCATTGGATCTTTCTAGAAAGATCCTCCTCAAAGCTTCTAGAAGAGCACTTTTTTAATAAAGTGAATTTATAATGTTTATCTTTTATTTAAGCCACTTAAAATTAAATAATAATTAATTAAAGATTAGTTGTCAAATTAAATTTAGACAACATAACCAAATAATTAATTAAATATTTAATTTCTCTAAGTTCACCAAGAATGGGACATTACAGAAATCCCCAATTTTTAGGGATAGGCAGTGTCTACCTTAGGGGAGGTGTTCCCGGTAATCGAAAGGGCTGGAAAATTAGGGTTATGGTCAAGATATATTCCCTCCTCTCACTGGTTACCAAAGTTACCAAGTCCGTGTCTAAAAGGTGAGATTAATGAATTGCTTGATGTACCTGCCCGGAACAAGACAATATAACATGCATATACAATAATTCCAAGTACAAATATGATAATAACACCTCAATAGACAATGGACAGCGAAAATAAGTGCTAGCTGATATAAAATTGCAGTAGTTAATAAGTTTACAACAACAATTAATAAATTGTAACAACTGCAATAAAAGCTGTTAGAATTAGGGAAAAAATAGAAAAACAATAATGCTTTTAATTTCTGTTCACTAGATCAGCACATAGGAGAAAAGACATAAACAAATCTAAATTAAATTCTGAAGATAAACAAAATTTCTGAGTGTAAAAACAAATCTTTAGCTTACCTCCTGGTCAATGAAGGATGCACCTATCACATGTGTGGATATTGACCTCTAGAATATGCTCAGAAAATTAGTTTAGGTCCATGGATCAAACGTCTAGGGTTTGATCTTTGTCATATGGACTGAAGGACAGTTTTGCCAAAGTATAGACCACCAAAAGATGCTGTCCACAAGTTGAGACAACAAAAGCACCACAAAGGAAAACATTAGGACCTCCAAGAAGGGAACGACAATACCCTCCACAACTGAAACAGTAAAAACCCTCCACAGAAACAAAGAAGGCACAAGGATAAGTTTGGACAACAAGTAGAATACTCCACAGGAGCCCTAACAGCCCTAGCGACAGCCTAGAGGAGAGGCAGCGACTCTCACACACCAAATTGGCAGCTCAGAAAAGGGGCCGCGACATCTGTACTCAGGTCCGTGGCTCTTGTAGACAGGTCCGACAGCCAAAGGAGGCACCTCAACTCAAGTAGACATGTCCGATAGCCAAAGGAGGCACCAACAACACTTCATACACTAGCAGATAGAAGATGAAGCTCCCAGCCAACACCAAGACCAAGCAAATAACTCATATTTGAAATTGATAAACCAAAAGGAGAGGCCGCACCAACACAGGGAGAGAGTAACTGAGGTAGCTACAGTAAAGGGAGAGAGTGAGAGTGAGTGTGTGTAATGAAATTCTAGAGGGTAGGGTTCTTTTTATAGCTAGGGAGAGGGGTTAGGGCTAATATAAAATATAATTAAATATTGACAATTAATTAATATAAATATTAATTAAATGTCAATTAATGTTAAAGTAAATTATAAAAACCCCAATCACATAAAACAAGAGGGAAAGCAAGACAACAAGGGGGAACCTTTTAAGACAAAGTCAATGGGGGTCCATAATGGCAAAACATGTCCACACGAGTCTCATAATGACCTATAAACTTTATCATCACTGCATAAGAGGGTACATCAACAATGTGGTAATGTCCATCTTCCTAGGCACTCCTAGGTCTCATGGACCATCCCGGGAGAGAGGAAGAGGATCACACATCAACACATTTTGGTATTTCACCAAGATCTACCTGGTCAAAGACTAGGTTGCCCCAGAACACATCTGGGGGCCCTAAAACACATCTAGGGTCTTATCCACCAAGGTACAAGACCAAGGATCAACCCATGCATTAAGCAAGGGTTCCCTGGAACACATCCAAGGGCCCTAGAACACATCTAGGGACTTATCAACCACCAAGGAACACATCCAAGGATCAATCCAAGCACCGAGCAAGGATTCCTTGGAAGACATCCAGGGGTCTTAGAACACATCTAGGGACTTACTGCTTGGTCCAAGACCAAGAACCCTAGTCATATACTGGGGGCACTCACTAGGGTCTTTTGCCATGGCTCTCACTGCTTGGTCTCATACCAAGAAACCCTAGGAGTGTGCTGGGGGGCCCTAGTCCTCAGCTAGGGTCTTATGCCATCCTCTTGGAGAATGGCTCTTGCAACTGCACTAATTTCAACAAAAGCTCTTCAAAATTGCTTGAAAAGACAATGAAAAGATACATTTACTAAGCAGAATGATAATCAAATGTCATAAGCAACTTCTGAAGTGTTCAACTAGCATTCAAAGTCAATTATGCAGAAAATTTGCTGCAGCTAGATGGCTGTAACAAACATTTATAACAACAACAAGAAAGTTAGTGATCTAGGCTAAATTAGTGTTAGATTTAATTAGTAATAGCTTAAGAGAATAGTGTTCGAGTGTTTGATCAACCTTCCAACAAAAAAGAGACAAGAGACTAGTGCCTTTAGGGTTTATGGAGTCAAGTATATCAACACATTAACTTGGAGAGACAACAATGATTATACTTGTCTAAAAGATAACAAGGTGGAAGCTTTTGAAGTAGTACCTTATGTTCTCAAGCACCAAGCCTCAAAGAGAAGGTTCAACCAAGACTCTTGAAAAATATTTAATGCAATAAGAACTAGACAAAGMTTCTAAAGTGCTAGCACTTTAGGGCTCTAGAAGTTTGTCTAGACAAGATCTTACTAGCAAAACTAGCAAAATAAAGAGCAAGAAAGAAGSCCAAAACTAGCAAAATAAAGAGCAAGAAAGAAGCACCTTATGTTTCTTACTCCTAGGGTTTCAAGCAAACAATTTCATAATCTTACATATGAACAAGTAAACATACCATAGACATTTATCATGAAATGAAAATTGCAGATTTACTTACTTCATCAAGAATAATCATGCACAAAAACCCTAGATTTTCACTAAATTTCACCAAGAAATGATCCAAAGTGCATCCAAAATAGCCTCCAAGCAACTGTACCTTGGTAATTTCGGCCAATAACCCCTTTAGGACGAAAATTTCAGTCCCCCCTCTTGTGAGAGGTGAGTTGTGATCTCTAAAAATGAGAGCACTTTATGTTTATTTATACGAAATTTAGACCTTTAATTAATTTTTAGGTCAAAATAAGGCCTACCTGGCCAATTTACAATAAAATTCAATTTTGACATAATAAAAATTAATAAGCATCTAAAGACACCTCCAAGGGTGATGTCATGCCCTTCTAGGGTGACATTGAGGCCTAAAGGTGGAACATTGAGCCTAAAATGTAGGGCGCTTAGCCTCCAGAGGCCCCAGATGATGCCCACACGTGTCACCAGGCTCATAAATGCCTCCAAAACGAAAATCCTAGCTCTAGATGACGTCTAGGGTCATGATGGTGACGTCCAGGGCCCTCAAGGGCCAACTTCCATGTGGAAGAGCAAGGTCCCCCTGGGTCTAGGTCTGCTAGGGTGCCTCTGAAGGCAACATCCTTCTTTTTACCGATGCAAATCTTCAATTTCTTCTTACCTCTCGCTGGGGTTGCAGCATCCATCTGTGGGCTTTAAGCCCCCGTGAAGGTTTGAGCTAATCATTTCCTCATGTGTACTTGTCCACCGGGCAAGGTCCTGCAACAACAAGAAGTACGCCCTCCATGGGTTCATAAGTTACAGGGATCATAGCATGTAAATCACATCCAATAATTGAGTTACCCAAACATGTGCATCAAACACCCCTTAACCTAGACAAATGCTCAAAGACGTTATGTAACTTGACAAGTTAGGTTTGGAGAAGGTCTCAGGGTGTCCTATTGGGCTAACCTTTCATAAGTTTGGGGTGTTTCCCAGGTGGGATCTAATCCAAGTCATGTAAGTGTATGAGGTGGCATAGGGTAAGTATTTGGGCATGGGGTGCATGTAATAACAAGGCAATGTAAAGTCTTACCTGTGGGTGCCTTTATAGAGGGCGAGCTGCACCTTGTCATAAATGCAATTGTTTCCAAGCCCATTCATTGCCTTTTATTCTTAGCTTTATTTCTTTTGATCTTATGCTTTTGTGCTTCAAGGGAATAGTTGAGGGCCACTGTCCTGGCTTGATGACAAGAGGTGACAATGTTATCCACAAACATTTCACGGAAATGAGAAGGCTGGCTCGTGATGAGACCCCCTTTCTCTTGGCTATGCCACCAAGAGCCACTACCCTGGTTTGGTGACCAAATAGGTGGTAGTGTCATACCGCTACATGCCCATGGTCATAATAGTTCGGCTCGTGATGAGACCTCCTAATCATCAACTAGTACCTTGAGTGTTTATGTATCTTATGGGTCCCCTTTTCTTACTGAGAAGCTTTTGACAACTTTCTCGGGGATCCCTGGGCGAAACATCTCAAAGGTTTCAACATTGGCTTTTAACTCTTGCCAGCTACTTTTACCCTCTGGTCCTTTAGCCCCTTCTTCCGACAAGGTAAGGTACAACCCTTCTTAGCGTAGCCAATCCCAATGCCCAAACAAGGATAGGGGGGATGGAAGGAATAAGGATGGAAAGTGGTAAGTATGGAGGGAACAAACAATGACTTTTCACAGACCCACTCAGTAGCAACCCATCCTAAAGTGAAACCAACTTACTAGGGCACTGTGTCACCCTTCTAGGTATAACCGAGGCAAAGAGCATAATTTCCAAGCAAACGTCATGAAATGAAGAAGGATTCAATACAACATATTTAAGTACTTCAAAAATCAGAGTGATACATACCATGATACCTGGACTCATTAATTCATGGAGCAAGACCCAATGCTACTTCAGGACCAGGCTGGTGGGATGGATACTGCTGCTGGTGATGAATGGACTGCACTGAAGAAAAGAGGGGTCCTCCGGGGCCATGCTCAAGTCGTCCGGCTTTCGGTTCTCCATGTCTAGAACCTGTGGGCCTCGAGACGTGATCTCCTTAGTTATCCCTAGGCTAGGGGATAACATCGGGCTCCAACTCGGGGACATGTGCTCACTGTAAAGCGCATGAGAACCTCAACATCTCTAGTATGACTTGTGCCTACTAAATCTCAACGAAGAATATTAGTAATCCCTAGGGTGGTGATATCACCCCTTGTTCATATATGATATAATAAACAATTAAAGAGCATCTCTAATCTAGCATATGATCATGAGCATACATATAT
>SNQJ01S0053200.1:118356-133002 GCA_010110895.2 Picea sitchensis
TCTAGCTTGCATGCAATCTGGTGTGTCCCGGTTCTTCTGTTTGTCCATGTGTAAGTGCCATTGCTGGCGTCCAGATCAACGAGGTGAAGGTCGTCGATCAGGTTTTTGAAGACCTCAACGTCTCTTTCCAGCCTTCTGGATCCTCCTTTCTTCTCCTCCAGACCGCGAATGATGTTGAAATCTCCCCCGATCGTCCAATTGTTATACCGTTTTAGAGTGGACGTATAATGTAGGCTGTTGAGGAAGGCTTGCTTGTCCCTTGAGCTGGCTGGACCATATACATTAGTCAGGTGCCCAAGTTTGTTTGAGCCTATGCATCTGTAATCCGCTGTGATGGACCACTTAGTGGTAAAGAAGTTTTCCATTATCACCTCATTGGTGTTCCATAGCACGGCCAGGCCCCCGGCGGTGCCCAATGCGTCAATTGAGGCAGCTCGTCCTTGCCTCCAACAAAAGGGAAGGAGTCGATCTATGTCTTCTGATGAGCATTTCGTTTCCTGCAAGATGACTATATCCGGTTTTTCTGTCATGATCATATCCCGTAGCACTTTTTGCTTGCTACGTCCATTGAGACCTCTAATATTCCAAGAGATGATCTTCATAATGATGGGGGGGTGGTAAGCGAAGGAAAGCTATCCGAGATCAAGTGGATTTTTCCCGAATTCACCATGTAGTTGCCTATTTCTTGTATGAGCTTGTTAGTGGATTTCCGCCCCCTTTTTTTCTCATCTTTCTGAGCCTTACCTGGGTGCTTTGGTTGTGTGCTCTGGATTCCTAAAGCTTTGCTGGCTCGGGCTGNTCCCGAATTCACCATGTAGTTGCCTATTTCTTGTATGAGCTTGTTAGTGGATTTCCGCCCCCTTTTTTTCTCATCTTTCTGAGCCTTACCTGGGTGCTTTGGTTGTGTGCTCTGGATTCCTAAAGCTTTGCTGGCTCGGGCTGAAGATCCGACTGAAGAGTTGAGATAGACCTTGTGTACCTTTCTTAGTTGGTCTCTGGGTATAGTATAGATTTTTTGCTGTCTGTACGCGTGCTCCAGGTGCTCCAGGTCCACTCCAGCTAGGTCATTCTCTACCAGCTCCATCTCCGCATCTCCGTCCTCTGTCTCCTGTAGCTCCTGAATGTTCTGACCTCCATTCGGGTGCGAGGGATCGGGGTCCTTGCTCTGCTGGGGTGTTCCAGTCTTTGCGTCTGGGTCTTGAAGCCCCAAGTTCGGGGGAGGTACGCTCGGTATCGATGTGGTGGGATTATTCTCCGCCTGATCTTGCAATATGGCAAACTTATTGCTAGTAGAAGGATATTTGCTTACTTGGGCGGGCTGTCTCTTTCCTCCTTGTTGCCTTTTCCCTGCTGGCTGCACAAAGCCGTCTTTATCCTTGCCCTCCTTGTCCTTGCCATTCTCAGAGTTCCCGTCTTTCTGAACCGCGTTGAGGGGGCATTCCCGAAAAAGATGACCGTGTTCATGGCATTTCTTGCATCAGAATGGAATGTGTTCGTAGTCAATGGTCTGAGTCCAGTCTTCATCTTGGTATTCCAGTACGATGGAGCCTGGGAGTGGCTTAGCAATGTTCAAGTATCCACAGATTCACGCATAGGAGGTGTAGCGTCTCTGCTTGGTGGCTTCCGATGATTTGACGTAGATGCCGATTGTGTTGCCTATGCCCGCCAGGACTTCTTCCAGCCAGAAATCCTGTGGGAGAGAGTATAGTTGGATCCATACAAGTGCATGAGCGAAGTCCTCCTTTTCTGGGCTAAACTTCTCAGTCCAGAACCGCAAGAAGAGGCCCGCTGAGTTGAAGAAGTATGGCCCCCCATCAAAGATACGGTTGCGATCCTCAAGGTTATGGAAAATAATTGTAAAAAACCCCTTGGAGCCCAGTTGCAACTCATAATGACCTTTCGGCTTCCACCAGTACTGGATCCACTTAATCAGATCCCGCTCGGCAGGCCATAGCCCCAGAAATTTCCCAACTAAAGCATAATCCCTCATGTATTGCGTTTGCTCTTCTATGCGTGGTGAGCTAATAACATATTTTGGAGCTTGTGGTGCTTGTGGAATGCACTTACCGGGTAACCAGGGAGCTGCCGCAGGAGAAGGGCTGGCCATCTTTGCTGGGTCGATATCCATATTGCGATCCTTGAAAGTGCCTTCCTCCATCAATTTTGGGCGCAGGTCGGACGGTGGCTCAAAAGCTGGCCGCTTTATTTCCTCGGATGTGTTTCCATTTGCCGTGACTCGGCTGTAGGAGGGGCCTGTTGGCCCTCCCTCCTTGCGCGACATGAGCCCCAACGGGGCTATGGAAGGAGACCGCGCAGCGCTGGGCGACTGCAAAAACCCCAGTTCGCGATTCAGAGAGCTGCAAAAACCCTAAAAAACGCAACAATAACCATAAGAAAATTAGTTGCCACTCATGCATGGAATGATTTATTGTTATATATCTCTTCAAATCTTCTACTACCACTTAGCATCACATATATTACATCATACAACATGGCATATAAATATGCTTCATGTGCAAGACAAGGAAGCTTCTTCCAAGTTGCAAACTCTCATGAATAATAATACACATATAAAATGCAAGCCTCAAAATGTTAGGTCTCTTTACTTTCATCACCTACTATGTTGATTCTCCGTGATAGCTCACTTCATGGAATGACAATTAATGTAACATGGGTAGGTTTTGTGGACCAATTCTTCGGATAAGACAACTAGTTGGGGGACTTACTAGTGGAAGAAAGGTCCTCAAATTGTGTCACCTCGTATTCAACAATATTTGGAACAATGTTGGTCTTTAACAATAACAAAAACAACGTTGAGCGAAGCCTCACAACCTACTTCAAGAGATTTTGCTATAATTGATTACAATATAATACATTAATAGATTTTTCTATAATTGATTATAATACAATGTACTATTAATTGTAATATTTTTTACACTTAGAATTACTTTTCTTAATTTATTATAATAAGATGTACTTACTACAACATATTACATTTAGAATTGCATAGTAGCAGGTATATGCTGCCATGCAACCTTGTTTAGAAAAATCATAAGGAGAGCATGAATATATTCATGAGAACATACAATCTACTACCACACCACCAACGAAAATTCTTGTCATCACTCAACAAGGTTTTTACCTCCCCCAATATGCTTCGAATTCGCTTTCCATAGACGTTTTAAATTGGTTATAAGGGTTTTAGGTTGCTACATGGAAAATCATCCCACTGTAAATCCATTCACCCAACAAAGGAGGAGTTCCTTTACTTTAGAAAAAAGGAGTTAGCTTGTCCACCAGAGAAGAAATTGATTTCCTCAAACAATGAGTTAAATCACCTAGCAAGGGGGCTCAAATAAGTTAATTTTAATTGTTGTTTTGTTTTTCGAAGCCAACGAGATACCATTAAAAATAAAACAAAAAGCGAGGACAATGCTTAGATCTCACCCTTGTTGAAGATTTCAAGGAACAATTGTAAAACATTCAAGTAATGTTAATTTTCAGGTTGGACATAAAGGAATGAAAATCAGGAAACTCTTAAAAAATGAGATATTGTAAGTTGGTTTTGGTTGGTGCAAGTTTGTGACTTTAAAGATTCCTATCACTCTTCATGGTTTTTGTTGAGGTTGGGCATAAGAAAAAAAACAATAGTGCTTGTCATAACTTGATTGTGAATCTGGCAACTTCTTAGAAGTTAGACCCTCATGTGCTATCAATTTGTAAGGAACGATGAATGTATATTGCCTACCTTGTAATTTGGAGTCACCGGGGAAATTGAAAGCCCATTTGTTTACCTTGCGATTTGGAACCACAATGTGGATTGGAAGGCCTGTGCGTTTAAATTAAAAGAATACCAGACTAAATGAAGTCAAATGTATTTTCCAATTTCCGAGAAAAAGCACTTGGCTATGTTATTGGATTCATTGATTTCGTGTTTGGATAAGATTTGTGATCATGGACAAATTTACAATGAACAAATTTTTCTCTATCGACACTTCTATCAACTTGTTTTTGCACCTTCCAGGGCAATTTTAATATTATCATTCCTATGGTTAATTCTACATTTTAGCTTATGGTTTTTGTCCATGTTTCATTTTTTATTTTTAAAAAAACCAATGATTTCATAAAACTGTAACAATAATTAATAATTATGAAGATTAAAAAAAAAGTGTTTATCACTTATAGATTGATAGGGTTTAATATAAGATTATGCTAATAGATTTAATCAATGAGTGAACAATTCATTCATCATCAAAATTATATGATACAATATTGTTTATAATTTTAGATTAAGTATATATATAGTTTGTTGAGTTAGTTCAATTTATTTATATGAATTGTTTTAATGCAAAATTTGTTCTAAGGTTTTTAGTACTAATCTAGCCGAGCTTTATTGGGTTACTTGTGAGAGAGAGAGAGAGAGAGAGAGAGAGAGAGAGAGAGAGAGAGAAAACTCAACCAATATATTTAGTACTAATCTAGTTGAGTTGGATACACACACACACAACCTGATGAACTAGCTCAAGTGCTTTGAGCTTCATGCAGGAGGTCTCGAGGTTGACCCACTAGACTAGCTACCTTTGTTGCATGTCTCACTCGATGTCCCTATCAGGTCAGGTGTTGTAATCAGTGTTGACAATTTTACACTATGTACCATGTCTGAAATGTAAGGAACTAGCTAAGGGTTTCCCTACATCTATATAGATCACTCAACCACTCGAGCTAGCTAGCTATATATATATATATATATATATATATATACCCGATGAGCTAGCTCGAGTGGTTGAGTACTTTGAGCTTCATGTAGGAGGTATCAAGGTTGACCCACTAGACTAGCTACCTTTGTTGAATGTCTCACTCGATGTCCCTATCATGGCAGGTGTCGTAATCAATGTTAACAAGTTTACACTATGTACCATGTGTTAAATGTAAGGAACTAGCTAAGGGTTTTCCTACGATGTTTTCCTCGGATAAAAAATTAATAACAATGCATACATACATATATATAATTACAAATCAAACCGATTGGAAAAGATGATCCGATGAATGCCCAATCATTCAAGGTGAAAGCCATCAAAAGGTCATCTGATCAATTCTTAGGGAGTCCTACTAGGATACTAATTGCTCTTGCAACAAAGAGTCGACACCAACCTCCATCCAAAAATTTTGAGGAAGATGGAAAATCCTGCAAAGTGTTTCTTAAAAAAATATATAATCACAAATTATTAGTACAATGACATACTTTTAATAATTTTAAATAATGTCTTGAACCATATTTCAATGTACAAACCTCAAATCATGTTCTGCTACAACGTGTTTCAAGTAACTATGTGCAATGTGTCTAATGTTATTAATAGTGTTGATGATAGTGGGCATCAAACATGTGATTGAGTTTCACCAATATGTTTGACTACTCTTGCTTTCATCATATGAATGGATTTTTACGTTATGGTCTCCTACAAGCAAATATGGTGAAAATTTCATTTTTAATCAAGGATATTATATGTACAATCAGAGTTCCATGTAGAAGTTAAAATCCAATAGTCATACACGTTTTCCACCTCATATATTCCTCTTGTATAAACATCATGCAATAAATTTCATTTTTAATCAAGGATATTATATGTACAATCAGAATTCCATGTAGAAGTTAAAATCCAATCTTCATACACGTTTTCCACCTCATATATTCCTCTTGTATAAACATCATGCAACTTGTTCCCATTTTCAACACTAGTAAGCTAGGAAATAGACCCTCTCTCTAGTCACAAATATGATAAGAATGGAACAAAAATTTCAAGTACGAGTAGAATTCTACCATGATACAAAGTCAATATATAGTGAAAATATACCCTTAGTATTTTGTCTAATTCTAAAACAACCAAAATCATTAATGTATCATTGAATTCCAACTTCTTGAAATGAATTTACTACAAAATTTAGATGGCTACTTTCTCATCTTTGTATCAACAATATTGTAACTCTATTTATTTGTATAAAATGTCTCCAAATTAAACTATACTATGTACGTGGTTGTTTTAAATATCACATTGATATTTGGGAATATTAATACACCTAGTCGGTATTTCAATGTGTTAGAGTAACTTTTGAAATCTATAACCTATCTAAGTCATAGTTGTTTTAAATATCACATTGATATTTGGGAATATTATATATACACGTAGTCGGTATTTCAATGTGTGTTGTGTTAGAGTAACTTTTGAAATCTATAACCTATCTAAGTCATAAGAGCGCATCATGGCCATGTAAACTATATAATGAGAACACATAAAAAAGGTGTAGTTATTTTTGAACATAGATTCCCACTCACACATAGTTGAGTTATTACTATTTATTCATAATCATCAGTTTCCACATACTCCAAAAGAGCTTGGATATAAAAAGGTCTAAACCTTTTTGGAATGATTCATCAGTGCAAGGAGTAATTTATAAATTCTAGATACTTTATCAATGATGTGGGGTTTGGGTTTTTTTAAACCGTATAGATTTTGTTGTGGAGTTGTCATTTTTATTGGGGTTTTAGTGATAGATGGTGGTAATGACTACTACAATTTAGTGTTGTATTTTGTGTTACAATTTTTCTGGAAAAAAAATTAAGTTTATATAATGCAAAAAGCAATAAAGGGAAATTTGTATTAAATTAGCATTGTGGTTGTATTGATTATTTCAACACTTATTTCTTGAGGTGAGGTGTCGTGTTAGCGATGAAAATTATGATGTAGGAGAGTTTTATGCATTGAAGTTACATCTTAATTATATTGATTTAAAAAAAAAAAAACAATTTTTCTGTTTGATGTTTACATCTTTTGTGCATCGCAAGAGTGTTTCTACATTGCTTTTTAGTCTCTCGCATCGCATCATGTTAGCATCATTATGAGTCTGGTTAATATCATCTTCACAATGTGGTTTAGGCTAATAGTGTCATATCAATATCGAAATTTGAAACTTTTACATCATATTTGCATCTTTCAAGTATTGGTATTACTTTATTTATGTCATTTTAGTGTCATTATTATCTATTTAATATCGTTGGTGTGTGAAGTATCACGATGATGTTATTTTAGCATCACAATTACATCATTTTAGTGTAAAAATTCTATTATTTTTTAATGGATTATTATTAATTATTTAATTTTTGTTATCAAATTTTTTAATAAATTATTTCTTTTACAATATTTAAATATTGATCATATAGATAGATGACTAGTATAAGTCTACTTCACAACGTATTAATTATGAGAGTAAAAATCATGTATATATAAATCCACTACCCCACTAACATTTAATGGATTTCACACCATGTAACAATAAGCAAAAAAAAACCAAGCATCCATAAAAAAATTATAAAAATTTTCCACACTAACAATCAATCAATTTCACCCCATAGAAGCAAAAAAACCATGTATATATAAACATGGTAATGAGATTATAAATTAAATTGTAAAATAACCATTCAATTTTTATTTTATTTTTTTTACTTGTAAATAAGTGGTACATTTCCACACCGAGGAATGCCAACTTTGTAAACAACATTGCATGAAAAAATATGTACAAATTTAAGGAGAAGAAATGAATTTGACATAAAAAATTAATTGAACTGTTGTTTGTGCCCTCTTCATCTTCTAAACCCTCCCCGTCCTCACTCTATGAAAACACAATAAAAAAATGAGTTCAATGAAATAAAAAATAAATAAATTTGTTAACATATTACATATAAATTAAATAGTTGTCAATATCCTCCAATTCCTCCATGTCACCCTCGTCATCACCAGTCTAGAAGAATGTAATCTATTTCAATTAGTGAATGAATCATTTCAACTATTTATAAGATACAAATAAATAAACATATAATTAACAATCAATTACATTGAACATGACAACATATCTTCCACCATTATTTTGTAACCCTTCATCAAGACATACTTTAATTCTTCCTTAGTAGGCTCATGACTATAGTCATTTAATTGTATACAATAAGAGAAAACTATAATTAATAATGGCATATTCTAAGCTAGTATATTAGTATAATAAAAGAGATTATATTGATAAGCTTACAAAGCACCCTCTAATCATGGACCTCCTAGTTTGACTCGAACAATGTGTATCAATTGATTTCTATACAATCCTTCATGCTTGTACATAAGAAAAGATCGATTAAGTTTATTAATGTCCAACAAATGACCACAAAAGTATGTCAATGGTACTACAAGATTACATTAGAGAAATATATCAAAATAAACAACTACAAACATATATTATTGATTACCTTTGTGGCTTTTGTTGTGGTGTCTAAATGTCCATTCCTCATGCTTTCTTCTCTCTTGCGATTATTTGGGCCTCTTTGAAATCATTTAGGATTTTTTTTTATAGATTTGTCAATATCATATGGTCTTTTTTTATAACATTTGCCTTGCTTAACATATGTTGTGATGTTCCTACTAAACTTGTTCAAAACCATAGAAAATGAAGTCACCTAAAAAATTCAATGGCAATACATAATGAAATATAAGAGGTGAAGGACTAGAAATATGAGTGAGTACATAGAAGACTAAGTAAAAAATATTCCACTTGATATGGCATGTTCTCCTCTTAACAATTTTAGAGAATCTATGAAGAGCACATCTATCACTATATTGTAAATTTGGGAACCTTCTATGCAGATGTTGTAATGCTTTGTGCTTACCAACATTACTTATTCTTGCCTACTTTTTGTGTTATTCCTTCTATCACTCCCTTGTGACTATGTCAAAACTTTCATTATGGACAATTGTGCCACTACCAAATTTTAAAACCTCTCCTTCTTCGACACTTGTATATCATCATAATTGAATGCATTTTCTCTATCTTCTACTAATGAGACAAATATTCATCTATGTTCACCCTCATCTTTGTGCTCTATGCTAATGATCCAAGAGGATCGCCACCAATCCGATGGCCTTGATCTATGCAGAAAAATCAACGCAATTTTAAA
Organism: Picea sitchensis; assembly: GCA_010110895.2. Lineage (NCBI taxonomy): Eukaryota > Viridiplantae > Streptophyta > Pinopsida > Pinales > Pinaceae > Picea > Picea sitchensis. The sequence continues at coordinate 127,349 of SNQJ01S0053200.1, forward strand.
ACAAAAATCTCTGCAACAAATGATTTGGCCTTCAAAGCTTCTTCTTCCAAAAATCGGTGAGGTCAATTTCATGCCAAATCTCAAGAAATGAGGAAAAGCATCAAGTTGGGTTATACTTCGGGCACCACGTAATGGTATTGACCCACTCTACGCGACATCGGTGGTTCTGGACACAAATGTGGTGTATACATGTCATTGGAGGGGCCAATTTGGAGGGATTCGACCCCTATCCTCATAACTACACTCGAGAAATACTATAAGAACAATTGAAAGAGAAACCTCGACTAGAGAAGACTTTCGCTAATGTTTATCTTTGAAATGCATACCCTTCTACTTAGGCTCCAAGATGGATGAATTGGGAGAATATTTCCACTGAATTGAAGGGAATTTTGACTCAAAACCTGAAGGGGATCTCTGCGAATAATAGTGAAGCAATTATGATTACAACAGATAAGCATAAAGGTCAAGGAAATTTCACTATGGTCTAGGATATCATCGATGCAGTTCTAGTGAAAAACTAGAACCCTTTCATTAGAATATTTGCTAGATAAGTCATGTACACGAATCAATCTAAGGCCCTTCTAAAAGTTCCTCACACACACACACACACATGCAACTCAGGGAGTATATATATATATATATATATATATAATGTTGTTTCCATCCCCGAGTTACATATCACTGTGGAGTATTTGACTGCCTCTCTTGCCAACTGCAGAGGAGGGCAAGCCTGTGTTCATTTGCAGGAATAATCCATTGTATCTTCCTAGAAGAACAACAAAGATAATTTTTGTAGATTGAGGCCATTTTTTGATGTAAAAATTGTACTTCGCATCTTTTTAATGGACCAGATCATCTATTGAAGTGAACCCAGAGACATAGCCCAAATGGGTGAACTCCATTATCAATTTTCTAAGTATTGCTTATGTTTTGGATTCTTATTTTTAAATTTCAGTCTTTAAATGTTGATTTGTAATTAATTAAGCCTATTTTAATCACAATTGCGAGAAATTGAGAAGTTGGTTAAATGAACCTGAATTAGTGGTTTAAAACAAAGCATTTAGCACTAACTTTGGATCAAGTTTGGTATCAAGGTAGTTGATCAAGGATTAACTCATATGTTGATTTGGGTTTCCACAAGTGTTGATATTGCATGCTAACCAGGTCTAAGCTCAAGTAGGGAGAAGGTTCACTTGAAGATTACAATCCTGAGATTGGTTCAAGGCGTGCATTCCAAAGGAAAACAATAGAATCTTCAAGAGAAGAAAACCTCTATGGATATGAAAGGATGTTTCGACAAGTATTTATGGAGATGAAAACCATGGTGGAAGAATTATATCGGGAATGAAAGAAGAACAAAGAAGTCCCAAGTCAAGGTAAATGACAAAGAGGTGGTGGTGACCCTCCTCAAACTCCTCCATCTCCGTCCTCTCCTTCAAGTTCAAGTTCCTCTTCAATTCCATAGAAAAAGCAACCAGAGAAAACCGATTATGATTTTTCTACGTTGAAATCAGATGTGAAATTTAATTTTCCAATGTATAATGGAGAGCTTAATGCAAAGAAATTGGATGATTGGATCAAGCAAATTGAAGTATATTGTAGGGTTTAGAAAATTGTAGATGAAGAAGAAAAATTCCAAGTATCTACTCTCCAACTAGGAGGCACAACACTGATTTGGTGGGAGAGTAAGAATCAAGAAAATCTCCTTGATAAAGGTAAAATGATATCTTCCTTGTATGAATTCATAACTGCATTAAAGAAGCAATTTTATCCTTTAGGGTATATGCAACAAGCAATAATGGATTGGTGGAATATAAGGCAAAATAAAGGATATAATGTGAAAGACTATACTCAAGAGTTTAAAAAGAGGGCATTGACATTGGACATTCCTCTTTATACGTAAGAAACTCTTTTGAAGTATATTGGCATGTTGCATAATTATTTGAGACATACTATTCTTGTTTTTAACCCAACTAATATTGATGAAGTTCGTGTCCAAGCCACTCATATTGAGTCAAGGGGAAAGAATGGCAAAAACATGATGAAGTTCGTGTCCAAGCCACTCATATTGAGTCAAGGAAAAATGCAAAAACACATTGTCAAAGAAATTATTTTGAAATAGCCAGGACAAGCACAGAGGAAAGGGTAAGATGAAATGGACAAACCGCGATGAAGAAAGAAGATGAGAAGCCTTCATGTTCACATTGAAAAGAAAGGGACATACTAGTATGGCCATGATAATTCCATCCTAACTCAGACCAAAGTGATCTCTCGTAAAAGAAGGGTAATAAGAAGACAACGAATACAATCCAACATGATCTTGGATCAAATTCAGGTGATGAACTAAGATCACGACCATGGGAATGCAAGGTACATATTCTTATATTGGTTCTAGCACTAATACTCATTTTTAAAATATGAAACTATGCATGATGAAAGGAAAAGAGGTGAGTTATTCCATATTAGAGTCATCTTAAAACATACAAACATTGATACACTCTTTGATAGTGGTTCACAAGCTAATCTCATTTTTGAAGAAATTATTAAGACACTAGGACTTCAAACTCAGCCTCATCCAAAAACATATCCTTCGGGATGGGTATGTGAAGATGCCAAGTTATAGGTATCTAAACAATGTAAGCTTAGATTTGCAATCACCTATAAGTTCATAGTTGAGGTAGAATTAGATTTCGTACCACTTGATATTTGTGGAATTATTTTGGGAAGTCCTTATTTGTATGACAAGAAAGCTATCTTCTATAGGGAGGAGAACAAATGATGGAATTGAGTATATCGTAAGAGCTTATCATGAGAAGACTAACTTGTCTATTATTACTACAAGACAAATGAAAAGGCTTGTAAATGCAAGAAAGAATTTTGTACTCATGATTGTAAAAGCTAAGGATGACGATAAACCCAAAGATTTCAAAGGATGTGATCCTAAACATAAAGATGAATTAGTTTGATGGAAATATTGTGTTGGCATTGATGTCAACATGAAGACAAGAAGTACCATAGTGGAGTATGACATGGAACTGCGGTAAAAGATACATGAATACTGAGTTACAAGAACACAATGGACTACTGGAATATAGGGGATCGCTTGGTCAAGTGCTTTGCAAGAATGAAAGAATGAGACAATTTCAATTACTACACTAGTCGAGTCGAGTTGTCCTAGTTGTTAGCACTATGTAATTCTCAGAGGTTGTTAAGGGAAGAAGAAATTGATAGAGGTAACTTACCAAAACCACTTCAAAACTGGGATCTAGCCCTGCCAGTTTTAGAGAGGGATCTCTCTGTATGATTTAGATCTATTTGAGTTTTTAGATATTAGGCTAGTTAAAATAATCTAAGTTTGTTGTTTTGTTTATAAAGATTGGTTGAAGTGTTGCATTTAAACATCCATTGGGCTATGTGGTCTGGGTTAAAGATTAAGATCATATACAACTTTTATAGGATTTCTTCACAGAGCGAGATAGTGAGAATGCTGGATATTTTAGAATTAAATGTGGTGGAAAGATAGAACAGGCGAGATAATCAACCAAGCAAAGAAGCAATTAAGAATTTCTTTACTTAATATTAGATGAATAACATGCAGATCGCTAAAGACCAGAAACAGAGTGTTTGAGACAAATTATGTTCATTAACTTCCTTTAAACGATTAGAGACAGAAAACAAAATTATTACAGAGTAAGATAAACATTAACAAAGCAAGATAAACATCACCAACATCCAAACACAAGAATACTATGAATATGTCTTTTTATTACTGGTCGATCTCCTCAAAAAAATTACAATGATAGCTTCCTGGGTGCAAAAATCAACCCTCAATACTTCTAAGTGAGAAGTATTTATACAATAATTACAACTGATCCTATCATTAATGACTAGGATATGGTGGAGGAAAAATCTAACTGACTAGATTACATATTACAAAATAATAGGACTATTGGTGATCTGTCTAAATCTTGAGTACTGATTTTTGGGAAAGTAGTTGGTGATACATTTACTCAACTTTGATTGTCTTCCTCATGCTGACTCAGATGTCCACATCATCTCTACTTGAGTAAGGCACATAGGTCTTCCCATCTCTTTTGAGTAGGGATGGAAACCTTGAGTAACCTTCTGTAAGTTTCATCCATCTCTGTGTATTTGGAAAAGGTTGGCTTTGTGATGAATATGTACTTTATCTCATCTTGGATGCTCAGGTCCAACTGTAGAGTTTCTAACAAAGCCTTGCCAGTTATGCTCCCTTGGATGCCTGCAAATTTAGAGCCATCTTTTGCTACTGCGAGGATCTTTTGTTTGTAGTCTGACAGAGTAATCAATTTATCATTGATCACTAGTAAACCTGGGAGACCTTTCTTGTGCAGTGAGTCGACTTTGCTAAAAAACCTCTGCACTCCAATATCCATTGTCTGAGCTTTCTCCTCAAGTTGCAACATTAATCCCTTCTTGGTCAAAACCTTTTTGACCTCAAGGATTGTTTCGGTTCTATCCTCGATCTCCAATGCTTGCAACTCTTCTTTGGTCTTGGAATTCAAGAACCTAATGATTTATGTGGCCTCTGTAGGATTTTCTCCCAATTCTCCCCTTATCTTATCAATGGCTTGTATGGCTCTCTGCACAAGTTCATGTTGTTCAAACACAATTTGTATGAGTGGCCAAATCTTTGTCATGGACTTGCTGATGTCCATCCATATGTTTTCTTTGGCCTCTGATAGTGTCTTGGCCATGACTGTCTCCTTCTGCAACTTCTGTATTTCTTGAGTAAGCCTTTGTGACTTGTGCATCTCTTTGTTGTAACCTGACTGAAACATGGATTTCAGTTTCTGGAGGTTATTAATCTCTTCTTGCAGTCTTTTAATCTCCTCTCCTTGCAGGGTCATGTCCTCCATGGACTTCACCAATCTCTCAGAAGCATCTGAATTTGTCACTGGAACGATTGAAGGAATTTCTGTTGTAGGTGCTGCTGATACTGTACTAAATCCTATGATAGGGACTTCTTGTAGTGGGATGACAGTCATTGGCACATTCTGTTCCTTCTCTTTGACCAACTTCTCTAGCTCAACCTCCATCTCCTTGATCCGTGCATTATGCTCCATGATCAATTTTAGCATTTCCTCCTTGTGGCCTTCAGTCTTTGCCATTTCTTTTGCCTGTGAATCTTAAGTGGCTAGGAGTTTTAGTTGTTTCCTTAAGGATGCTATGTCAGCATTCTTCTTCTTTAGAAGTTCCTCAACTGCTTTAATATTTGATGGATCATATCCAATTTTGAGTACCATCTCTTCCAGATATTTGATCTTGTTATCTTTTGCCAGAGAAGATATCTTCTCCAGCTTCAACTGTGATTGGACATTGTTTAAAGAAACCTGTAGCTTTGCATCAGTCATGATGGTATTTTCTAGGGTGGAGAAAATCATCTCCCCAGTCTGTCTGTGCATATCCATTTGATCAATTGGATGCACCTCTTTGACATCGAATTCAAATGTTGCCCTATTGTAATTAGAAATTGCCTTGGGATGAGGCACTTGTGCCTGTAGGAATGCCATATGCATCCTTCCTTTCTCTGTATCGAAGGTAGATAAAAACCCGTGTTGTGTTGTATATGTTGTTGGGCAGACCTACCACACTTAGAGGAGGGGGGGGGGGGG
>SNQJ01S0053201.1:0-23754 GCA_010110895.2 Picea sitchensis
CCCCCCCTCTAAGTGTCGTAGGTGTGTCCAACAACTAGTGCATTACTCATGATTCCCTAATCTCCTCCTCACATCACTCTGTTTCAGCTAGTTAACTAAAGACTGAGAGAGTAGTTAACTCAAACTAGCTTGTAGTTGACTCCCGTAACTGTTGGTGCATGTCCAAATCACTTTATACCACCACTATGGTGCATTGGATTCTCCTCCAGCATGCATTAGTTGAGTTATAAAGAGTATATCACGTGTAAATTATCATTCATTCATTTGGTTAATGAAAATTCTTTGATTCTCACTCTCTCGTTTCCATCTTTTCTCTTTTCTCTACAAATTGTGTATGTATTCTTGCTAGCTAGATCTTATCTGTGCAGGTTCATTCACATTTACACCTCATTATTTTCTTTTCCTTTCGTAATTTCCTATAACTGAATCATCAATGCGACCATTTGTGACTAAACTTGAGCCATCCACACGTTATTCTCTCCTACAGGGGATGCTTCCAATTTCATAGTAATTTCCAGAGCTTCCAACTGCGTTAAAGGGCAGTGTATATGGGAAAATAATCATGCAATAAACCACTCTCTGTGTTTTTCATCCATAATATGGAACGTTAACTGGTCTTTCAATATCTTAAACCTTTGATCATAGTCCTATACTGATTCATTTACTATATGCTTGATTTCCTTCATTTCTATAATGCACTGCAACTGAGACTTAGGCTTCTGAAATTATTTCAACAAGGCTTGCCTTACATCTGCCAATGTTCTTGTTTGTCCTACAAGTGTAGTATTCTGATATTTCATATACCATAACAATGCACGATCTATGAAGGTCATTTCCAACTGCACAATATTCACATCATCGTCCTGTACGTTCTTCACAATCCATATTGTGTCACAAATGAACAAATGTTTTTCTAGGTATTTTAAACTAATCCCTTGAAAGAGAGGCATCCTTAAGGTGGGGTCTACCCTCGCCATCGTGTTCTACGTGATATTCTTTCATGATAATACTAATTGATTATGACTTGACATACTACTTCCACTACTTTGATTACTTCTAATACTATTTTTACTTCCTTCACTAACTACAAGTAGAAAAAATTCTAATCTCACCTTAGTTCTTGGCGATGCACACGGGGTCATGGGTTCGACGCAGAGTCCAATCTGAGAGGGATCCTCTTCTAATGGACTGAACTGATGGAACTTTTCCTCTTTTGTGTGAAAACTTCCTTTGATTTGTAATATTACACCAATGTCTCTTTCCTCATTCTCACTCCTCTTCTTATTCGGTCTAAATCTCTCTCTTAGCCACAATCCTCTTGTTATTCGGTCTAAATCTCTTACCACTACACAATACTCTGATTTCTTCGTTCATCGAACACTCTTCTTATCTTGGCATCCTTATACCATCCATTCCTCATTCCTTCTCTTCATCCCTCTCTATGCTTAGATAATTCCCTGATCATCCCCCAGTTCCCCTATGTGTGAGAAGACGCTTAGAAATCATATTCCATGGTAATAACTCTTTTGTTGCACAACACCATCTTAATCCACGTAGGTAGTGACTTTAGGTATCTTTCGTGTGGTCCTTTAAATAATTCCCTCTTAGCAACACTATACGACTAAGCACAATCTATGGCAAATTTAGTAATGTAACCTCCCAACACTAACCAGTGATCAACTGCACGTGATGTCTTATTGTTTATTACATTAACCTATTGGATCAATTCAGGGGTCCAATTCCTTGAAACCACAATTCGATATCTTCCAATCTGTTCAACAAATCTCTGGATCCACTCTTTTAAAATATTTAGGAAGACATCGAAAAAAATTTCATGTAAATCTGTAAACACATACCTTTCTAACTATTCTTTTGTGCTGATCTGTGGATTATGTTTTTGGTCTACTGTTAACTTGATTTCCTTAGTATTCAACTATTTTATGATCTCCTCCTTAATAGGCCTCCACATTCCCCTCATTCACAAATCTTGGTCTCGGCAATAGAACCATTTGTTGGCGTGCAGTGGGTAGACCTGGGGTTAAACATTATTTGACCAACAAATCCTAAAATACCATCCCTTTTGACATCACTCGCAATCAGGTGAAGTCTTACTGGAGGTACCTATGGGGAATGCAGGAACCAGACTTCTGCAATCATGGGGGAATATGAGGCATTCATCCTTACTATTTACTTAACATTCATTCATGTACCCTATGCGTGAACTCATAACAACATAATAACATCTAACAAATCCATCTTAGTTAACCATTGAACACACGTGCAGAACCATCATACAACATATTAGGATTAACCATTAAGCATCTATTCTAGGTGCACAATGAACATCACAGAAGGAAAAACATATCATAACAACATACACATCAGAACACAAGGATTTAACATGGTTCACCCCAAACTGGGCTACGTCCACAATGACTGGATTCTTATATTATTCATTCATAGTCTTCCTTACAACAGGTGCACACTGTGCTCATACAATAATATTCAGTAAAAACCCAAACCTACCCAAGTTGTTCTATGCTGCAGTGCACACATACCTCTTCAACTGATATTCAACTAAGCTCATACTCAACTCACACATAATTCTCCTCAAAAAACCCTCATGGATCAACTCACTAACTGACTCACTTATTTTTAATGTTACTTTCTACCCAAAGCCCATACATATTTATACATATACATTGGGGCTTATCCCTTTACAATGTGAACAAAATGTCCCAATAATCCTAATTAACTTTATCCTTTCGCGCATTGACTCCTTAAAATATGTTAACTATCTTCCGTGCACACTACCTTCTACGCAATTCCCAAAATAGAGAGCCCACCCTTTCTGTCGATCCAGCACCAGCAACATAGCCATCAATAGATCTAGTCAAAACGAGTTGTTGATGCTACGTTGATCCAGGAGTAGATCCAGGTCCAGATTAAGCAGGCTTAGCAACATTTCATTTTGATCTAGCAACACCTGAGCCAGTCCCACCACTGGAAACAGAGACAAGAGCTAGAGCAGCAAGCTAAGGCAGTTGACCGAGTGGCGAAGTAGTGGAAGTTTTAAGCACTACTAGTAGAGCCAAGCACATAGTATTTAGTAACTCGATAAGCTTGGATAACACCTCTTAGCTCAACGGTAAAACTCTTAGCTGGGATAACACCTCCTCGATAAGCTTGGATAACTTGATAAGCTTGGGTAACACCTCCTAGCTCCAAGTGAGTGGTGTGGTTGGATAATTCGATAAGCTTCCTCGATAATCTAACTCGATGAGCTTCGATAACATCTCTTACCTTCCTCTTAGCTTTGATAACACTTCATTCAAAATTCATTCATTCCAAATCATTCAACCTAAATCAATGATACCAATCATTCATAATGGCCACTCATCGACTTATTGACTGAATCTAATGAATCTTTCCTCCTAAATGCATATCCTCACCATCCAATGACCTTACTAATGAATGAATTGGAATCTCTATTAGGAAGGACATACGAGCCAGGACCCACCGGTTTGATCCAAAAGCACAATGTGACAACAACGACTCCTGATTGAATTCCACCTGAAATGCCCGCTTCCTGTCCCTCTACAATCTGTATTCCGATTTGTACAGACAGATAGTCCATCTCTCTCTTTCGGTGTTAGGAGGCACAATCTTTCATGCATGTCCTTAGTCCATCTATTCGCACCCCGGTTCCCTTGCTTCCAGCTTCAACTGAGAGAGATGGCTCGCTTGGCTCTCGCTCCCTATTCCTTTCTTTCTCCAACACATACAATGAACTAAATAACTATCGAATAAGGTTCACAAATAGAATTGAAATTGTAGTGAGAGAAAAGTGCTAAAACATATACAAATGTAGACTATTTTCTCAATCAACCTATATTGACTTTAAACATTTCAAGTATTCCTTGTCTATCATGTTAATGGCAACTTGTTGATACATCACACATAATTGAATTGCAATTCAATTTTTTTTTTTTTGTAAATAAGAAAGAAAACTATATTAGTTCCTACTATAACTGCAGTTCATCATCACGATACAACCATGTTCAAAAAGTGCAAAGGCTGGACTGCCCCAATAGAGGGGAAACCAGTCCAGCCGAGCCATCCAGTTCAAGGTTCAAAAAGTCATAAACTAAGATACTAAAAAGCATGGTCCAACAGCTAAGATCAAGAGATTGACAGGTTTACATAGAACAAACATAGGATCTAGACACCTGGCGAGTAGGCTGGCCACATGGGAGGGAGGTCCCCTGGCCAAGGCTCCTCTTCAATGTAGGTTGGCTCGTAGGCTGGCTCGCTTGCCTCGTCGCGCTTAATTCCTTCATCTCGACTACCGTGTTCCATCTTCGCCAGTACCCTGTCGTCTGAATGCTGAGCTCGATGAGATCCTCCATCTGTGGCTACAGCGGTTGCCTCCCCTGGCATGGCTTCGACTGATTCCTGGGTGAGAACCACCTACATGGAAGATAGAAGTTGGAGGCAGCTCGCCACTTTCCCGTCTGTGGCTTGGAGGCGATAATTGAGATCGGCCATTTCCTGTCTGAGGTCGAAAACCAGGTCCTGTATGATAAGCAACCTGTCCCTGAGATGCAGCTTGTCGTAATAGCCATTTATATGCGGTTCAGCTCGCGCATGCGCTCTCGGAGGAGGAGGATCGCCTCTTGGGCCAAGGAATGGTGCAGAGGGATGGAACAACACTAAAGGGTCATGAAGGTGGCGCGAGTGTAGGATTGGCGAGCAGGGGGTGGTAGCCATGGAGGCGCCTGTCGGAACATGCGGAAAAGCAGCGGGAGGAGCCGTATGAGGACGTGGGGAAGGACAGTTCGAAGGCGAACCAGGAGGCGTGACCGGAGATCGATGGGGCTTCCAGGGAGAGCCCCGCTTCGGTCTTCCCCTCAGCCTGGTCATTCTATACCTAGTGTGAGTGGAAGGGCAAGCGCGAAGCGTGCAATGCCGGAGTGGAGCAGGAACACTGTTTGCCCTGTGTTTCGACCAGAGAAGCCTTTCGAACACCAGGCAGGAGAAAATGACATACATCGTGAGCCAAGCCATATTAAACCACTTTGAAGGCACGCTTGAATGCGGCATTAATGCCTCCTCATGCCACCGTAGAATGCATTTAAACTTCATGGAGGGTGGCGAGCTGCAGCATGGCCTCATCACGTGCCATCATGCAGTGCTGGCTTGTACCAGCCTCTCCTTCCCTCCACGGTGGACGTGCTAACACCCCATCCGGGGGAAGATCTACCATTCCAGCCTTGCGGATAGATTGCTGGAGGATGGGGTGATCCTGATCCTGGACTGAGCTACAGCGGAGGTCTGGTCCTCTCCAGTTGGTGCCCAGGTTAGCCAAATTGTCTGCAACTTGATTCACTTTCCTCTTGATGTGTGAGGGAATGATGACTCGGTTTGGGTGCAGTAGACCTGCTATGACCTGTAGGCCATGCGATAGTCTCCATCTGGGTGAAATGCTATCCGGGTTTTCCCCATTTAAAATTTTTCCCAACAAACCTATAATTACTTGAGAGTCCCCCTCGACGACAAGCTTCTGAAAGTTATTTTGAATAGCCATTTGCAGTCCATTGATGAGGCCCCATAGTTCTGCTACATTGTTCATAGTGTGCCCCAAGGAGCCCGCTCCTATGACTAGAATTTGCCCATTGTGATTACGGAAAACCACACCATACTCTGCAGGTCCGGGATTTCCTTTAGAGGCTCCGTCAAAGTTGAGTTTGATGAGGTCTTCTGGGGGAGGAGACCAATGGGAAGGCTGCCTTGGGGGCAAGGTAGGAGAGGGGATGGGGGACGTCTGAGGTGAGGGGAGCGGTGTCCAGTGCTGAAGGATTGGGAGTTCGGAAGGCGAGCAGACCACGTCCGCATCGGACCACTTCCTTAGGTGGAGAGTTTCCATGATGTTACGTTGAACTTGACGCCATCATTGAAGCCACGAGAGTGAGGTATTTTTAAAAATTCTTCGATTTCTCTCCTTCCACGTTTGCCAAATGATGAAACCAGGAAGAAGTTGCCATATCTGGTTGAGTAAGGGAGAGCTGAAAGCCTGATCTCTCCATTTCATTACAGTTTCGATGATGCTATCTCTGAGGCGATCCGAGGTGCGCATAATGATCGCTGCTTGATCCCATATTTGAGCGGTGTAAGGGCAGGTATTAAGGAGGTGGTTCATATTTTCCTCTGCCTCTCCACAAAGTATGCAGATGGAGGGTCCAATAAAACCCCGCTTCAAAAGATTATCCCAGGTGAGGATGCTCGAGTGAGAGACCAGCCAGAGGAAGTGAGTGATCTTCGGCCAGTGCTGAAGGTTCCAGAATTTCCCCCAAGCGTTTAGGGCATGGGGTGGATCTGACTGCGTTTTAATCTGGTAGGCTTCCCGTGTGCTGAAGGAGCCCTGCGGCCTGTAACCCCACCGAAGAATATCTTCACCTGCCCTTGTGGGAATTTTCCGCTTGGATAACTCTTCTTGCAGTGGCGCCAGATCGACCTGTAATTCGGGGTCAATGGTCTCTTGATCCAGCTGCCAGCGACGCCAGGTGTTCTCAGGGGGATTGTGCTGCCAGTAGTCCGCTACTTGTGTCAGGCCTAGCCGGGTGGTTTTAGTGCAAATGTCATGGGCCCAGTCCTCACCGATCAGGGCTGGCCATTGTTGCCAGGAATCCTTCCAGAATAGGGTCGTTTCCCCATTCCCTACGTCCCAGAAGGCGTGCTGAGTGACCAAATATCTGTTTTTCCTTGCCGCTGTCCAGATTAAAGAGCCCGGGTTATCCCCATTCCAGCGTATGAGGTGCTTCTTTGCCGTTCTGGGAGCATATTTCTTCCTCCAAAGTCTGGCCCATAGATCTGTGGGGTTTTTCAGCCAACGCCACCAGATTTTGGCACTAAGAACCTTGTTCATTATAGAAGGATCCCTCAGACCCAGTCCTCCTTGAGATTTGGGTTTACAGAGTTTGTCCCAGCTAACAAGTGCAATCTTCTTTTCTTTATTGAGGCCCTGCCAAATGAAATTCCTCTGCAATTCAAAATTTTAATTAAATGCTACTTTCCAATTTTTTTTTAATCTAAAATTCAATAAATTGTTTACAATTTTTTCTATTAAAATAAAGTCACAATTATTTTGTTATTTCTCCTCTTTTTATTTATTCATTATCATTTTCTATACTTTTATTTTATAATAGCTCTTATTATTATTATTTTATGATACAAATACCATATCTTTTACAAAAATCTCCAATGGCTTCTATTCTTCTCTTCCTTTTAGACTTTTATAAATAAGAACATTACCACTATACAATTCTTATTAGTCCCTGCCAAAGGCATAGGGACTATAGCATTTAGTTTGGCATTGAAAGTCAATTAGTTTAGTTTGACTACAAATATTTTTTTGTTGTTTCAAACTTATACATAGGAAAAAAATAAAGATTATTTTTTTTTAATATTTAAATTGATTTTATTGACCATTCTATTGGTTAATAGAATGGGAGTCTTATTGCAAAACTTCATAAGATATCCTAAGTTTTCAGTCTTTAAATAGGATTTATCCTAAGTTTCAGTCTTTAAATGGGCTTTGTTCCAACACAATGCATTTTCTATTTTCTGCAATGTTAGATAACCTATAACCCAAAGTTTAATGAAGTTGTTTATGAATTGACCATGATCTGTCACATGTCAATCTACCTACATTAACACTCAAATGTCAGTGTTCCTTCCAAAACCTTATCCTGCACTGTCGTGCTCACATGTCAATCTCCCTACATTAACACTCAAATGTCAGTTTTCCTGCCAAAACCTTATCCTGCACTGCCATGCCATTCTATCTTCATCACCGCCTTTCTCTTTCATCCACCTTTCACTTTCATCTGTGTCTTCCCATATCATGGATATGCATCCTTCTACTTTCATCTGTTCCTTCCCATCTTCTAGCTCTGCATCTTTCGCTTTCATGACTACCTTTGCTAGGATATGCAACCTTCCACTTTCATCCATGCCTTCCCATCTTCTGGATATGCATCTTTTGCTTTCATCACTTCCTTTGCTATGCAACTTCAACTCTCATCAATGCCTTTTCTATCAGATGTAGTGTAGAAACCACCTCAACTAGCTTATTTCAATTATTGAAAAATTGATGGAACAATGGAAATTGGAGAGCTAAACATAGTTACGAAGAAATAGAGAAATATATTTTCTTCTATTAGGTACTTGGTGAACCCTGTTTCTGTTTTCCATTCCAATGATGAATATATATTTTCCATTTGAGTGATAATGATGAATTTGTTTTGGAAATATATCCTTTGGAGACATAGAACCCTATTTCTGTTTTCCATTCCAATGATGAATCTATTTTGGAGAAATTTCCTTTGGAGACATAGTTCAGTGTAGAACTGTGGGGTCACAATTACATTTGCATGCTTGAAGTTGTCGATTACACAATAGCATTACTAATTCCATAGAAGCTTATAGAAGTTGCCCAACCGCTTTCAAAAGCTTATTCCACGAGCCCACCTCAAAACAAATGACCCATCCAGATGAAGGATGTCTCGAACAACCCAAATCAATATGAAGGATGTCTCAAATAGAACCCAACTCAAAACACATGACCCATATAAATTAAGGATGTGTCAATCCGAATCCGAATCTGCCTCAGAACATAAGTAAGTCAGAAAACCCAAAAACATTCGAATACAGAATTGGAATATGAGAAATGGTGGAAACCTCGCCTGATAATCTATGGCAGAAGCGCCTACCTCCTCAGCAATGTGGAGGCTGCCCGATATTTGCTGAGCATATTTGTCATGCTCGTCTGGAGATCTTGACCATTGATTTGCTGCTTGGATTTCCCTAGAAAACCAATGAACCATCTGGAAAACATTTGTTGTATGAAATGTGTAACCACTTGGCAGCGGATGGCTCTTCCAACAACTCATCATGGCTCTCACTGGAGCGTCGTAGGTGGAATTGGAGGGAGCTCCACTTTTGGTCTAATTTCAATGTGTGGAATCCAGCTGGTAAGATTATTTGTTTATGGCATTATTTTAAAAAATAATTATGATACGACATGCACTATGAGAGAACCATTATCCTTATCTACTACAGATCTGTAACATAGCATAATTCCTCCATCTCACCTGGGCAACGTGAAGCCTACTTCTCTTCATCTATAGACACAGTTCTCAAGAACTGCCTCGGTGCACATTCAACTTTTTTTGTGGCAGAACCACGTTCTCTGTCAAGCTTCCTGTATGTTCACTTTTCCTACTAGGCGTGGGCACCTTCTATTTGCGCGCACTCATCACATACATAATTTTTGCAGTTTATGTGGACATGCACTGCACATTCCCAACATCAGCCAATTTTTGCTATTCCAACTCCATCATGCTTACACATTTGTTATCATCTGTGGTGGGTTACTGGATCTACTCTTACAGTTTTGTAAAAAACCTTTCTCATATTAGATCATCATCCCAGAATACATGGAATAGAGCTTTCTTCTCTTGGTCCGCATGGAACTAATTACGAGTAGACATATGCAACAATAGACATTACTTACTAGGAGACCTATGATGATGAAATTTCTATCTCTCCAGCTTTTCCCAATGCCCTAACAACACTTCTGGACATTTTGAAATTATGTAAAGCCCATAGGCCTAATGGCAAAGCTTATGCACATATCTGGCCACCTAGGAATGTGATCGGTTATTTGTTTCACTTCTTTTCCTGCCAAGAAAAGATTTGTGCATGCCTATTGTGTGTTTCAAAAAAGGGTGAATGTCGTTATTGATGATAGTGGTAGAGAGAAGCATGAAACTGTCAAGGATTCAACGACTTTGCAATTGCTTTTACGATGAGAATGCTCTTTATTTTCATTTACCTTGTAGGGCTATATAATGTGTTGATAGAATTTATAATTTTCACAAAAAACCATTTCAGTTCACATAATTGTATGTATTTGATGGGAGTAAATATAGTTTCGTTTAGTAATCCATCTCTACGTTGGTATCCACTCGCTACCGTTCAAAGTGAATACCTCACTGCAGCTTAGGGAGGATGGCTCTTATCATTGTCCTTACCATTCTTATGATTTTCCTTACCATGCCCGCCTCACCTAGGCTTTGACTTACTTCTTTGCTTGCTTGTGATTTCCTCTTTATTATCTTAAATATGAGTGAAATCTTGAAACAGAGAATGACTTTGGCCAACCAAGAAAGAAAGAGATATTTTTAATTCGTCAACTCTAAATCTGGAATTAAAAATAAATAGGCCTGCCAGAATAAGACTGTTGATAAAGAGTAAGACTTTTGATAAAGAGTAAGATTACTGATAAAATGTAGTCAAATTAAAAACTCCTTATATTATAAAAATTATGATATTTTTCCAAATTCAGACTTCTGACCATCTAACCAGATAAGTTCCAGATAAGAAGGCTATACCTCCTTGCTCGAGGAGTACTAGGTACTCAATTCATGTAATGATTTCCATGTTCAAGAAAAAGAAATGAAAATTTCACTGTGCTAAAAAGAAAGGTTTAAAAGTAAAGTTATAAAACCACCTTCTAAAAGTTTAAAAAACATAATGAATGTAATGGATACCTTTTGGATTTATTTGTTTTTCAACTTTTTATGATGCATAATCATATTTTCAAAAAGATTTCAAACTCACATAAATTAAGTTTTTTTTAAAATAAAACTAACAAACTGTGAATGGATCTCTCTAACAATGGTATGGATCGACTAGTTTGAATCTATTCAGTAGACTAATTCATGCTACAACTTAATTATCTCCTAAAAATATTTATTTAAATTCCAAATATTACGATTCTAATAAATAAAATTCTAATATCAAAATATTTAGAAGTCTAATACACATAAAAGTCTAATATATATAGATATATATCTGCAGTTAACAATCAACTACTATATTTAGACTTATAATCTAATATTTAGACATCTATATTTCTAATATATATAGATAGATATCTGCAGTTAACAATCTACTACTATATTTAGACTTCTATATTTAGACTTATAATCTAATATTTAGATTTCTATATTTAGACTTATAATCTATAAATAAACCTTATAATCTATAAATAAACCTTGTAGAATTGCACACCAATAAATATGAAAAGTCATACAACTGTAGTGCACTACGTACACCATCCAGTTTCCACTCTGTTACATGCCTCTTCAGCTTTCATATTTACAAAAATAAAAAGAAACATACACGCAAGATGCAACCTAGAGTCCACCATACTTGTACCTTTACTGTTTTGAAAATTAATTGAGCTCAAAGCGTTTCTCTCTCTATATAGCAAGAACATATATTGAAAATTAATTGAGTTGAAGAATTTCTCTATACAAAGCGTTCCTGTATATATATAGCAGGAATATATATTGAAAATTAATTGAGCTCAAAGAATTTCTCTCTCTCTATATATAGCAGGAATATATATGACATACCAAAAAATAAGTAGTTGCATGCCCAAGTCTTCGCGCTAGATTTAGATGACTATCAGATGTACTCTTTGTGAGCCATGGGTGGTGTCCACACACTAGCTTGATCCACCTCTGCATCCAAGCAAGCATGGGTGGTGTCCACACACTAGCTTGAGCCACCTCTGCATCCACGCTTGCATTGTATAAATTAGCAATAGAAAGTCTCGCTATCTCTTAGTTTGTCACTGCCTGATGTATTCTTAGCCTTAATTTTATTGGGGTTCGAACATGAGAGGCTATTGGGGTTCAAACATGAGAGGCAGATCGAGGATGTTGATCGCAGAAAAGTGCAGTCTCATAACATGGATGGTCTTTTGTACATTTTTTAGACTTTATAATACCATTTTCGATTTCCTTATCCCTTATCGGCAGAGACATCGCCATGCAGTGGCTCTTGTTAATAAATGTTTGCTCTCTTCTTATATATTCACAATTCTCTTTATCCTTCTCTTCTTATATATTCACAATTCTCTTTATATTATAATTTTTTTTTACTTAATATCATCATCTATGTCTCACTAAACTATATTATAAAAGAATATAAACAATACATTACATAATATCATCATTAATGTCTTACCAAACTATATTACAAAAGAAGATGGACAATACATAACAAAGAGAGGATCGTGAAATTTGAACTTCATTAGTGTGGGCGGCACCAACCCTTAACATGTGTCCCCAGAGGATTCAAACCTATGACTTAACTTTACAAAGTGCCTTAACAACACACTCCATCACCGACAACTCTACACTTAGAAGACTAAAATAAATAAAATGTTTTATTATATGATTGTCAATTGAATTTACCTTAAGTGATTGAGAGAAATAATTATAACCAAAACACTTAAACATGAGAGGCAGATCGAGGATGTTGATCGCAGAAAAGTGCAATCTCATAACATGGATGGTCTTTTGTACATTTTCTAGACTTTATAATACCATTTTCGATTTCCTTATCCCTTATCCGCAGGGACATCGCCATGCAGTGGCTCTTGTTAATAAATGTTCGTTCTCTTCTTATATATTCACAATTCTCTTTATCCTTCTCTTCTTATATATTCACAATTCTCTTTATATTATAATTTTTTTTTACTTAATATCATCATCTGTGTCTCACTAAACTATATTACAAAAGAAGATAAACAATACATTACATAATATCATCATTAATGTCTTACCAAACTATATTACAAAAGAAGATGGACAATACATAACAAAGAGAGGATCGTGAAATTTGAACTTCATTAGTGTGGGCGGCACCAACCCTTAACATGTGTCCCTAGAGGATTCAAACCTATGAATTAACTTTACAGAGTGTCTTAACAACACACTCCATCACCAACAACTCTACACTTAGAAGACTAAAATAAATAAAGTGTTTTATTATATGATTGTCAATTGAATTTACCTTAAGTGATTGAGAGAAATAATTATAACCAAAACACTTAAAAATATTTTATTATAAGAATATGAAAATATATATAATATAAATTTAATTAGAAAATTCAAAATATTATTAATATAAAAATATTAACCTAATAACCTAATATATTAAGATAAAAAAAAATGTTTAATGGTTAAAAATATGTGTTTCTTTCTTAAAAGTCACATGTTCAAATATATAGGGGGTAAGGTATGTACACCTCCATAAACTTTAGCAGTCAAATCATTGTGTCTTTATCTTATACATCAATTGCTATAATTACACGTATAAGCTAATGGATTGAATGCCCAATAACATAAATTAAGATAATATGAAAGCTTAATGGTTAAAAACAAGAGTTTCTTCTTTGAAAATCACATATTTAAAGGTGTAAGGTATGTACACCTCCATAAAATTTAATAATCAAATCATTGTGCCCTTATTCTACAAACAACAAGGATTCTCATACACCCATTAATGTCTTTAATATTCTACAATAAACTTAAAAATATATTATTATTTTATTTATTTCTCATACACCCATTAATGTCTTTAATATTCTACAATAAACTTAAAAATATATTATTATTTTATTATTATAAATAAAGTATTCGATAAGATAATTATCGGCATGGGCCAGTGGATTGAATGCCCAAAATAACAGGAAACTGAAAAAACAGTTACTCCACAGTTACAATTCATCAACAACACATACGCCATATCTTGACATCACGTAACAGTCTGTAATTACATTGCGCAGTCTACTAATCACCCTTTCACAAATATAATACTTTGTGATTGGTGAACACCGGCGAAAAAGGGCAATACAGAGATACAACTGGGATGAAACGGATGTAACATTTATTGAGATATAGAAGTCAAACTCAAACAACTGAATAAGCCATAACTGGATGATTCAAGACACAGTGCAGGCGAACCCAGGATTATTAAAAACACGACGACGAGAGCCATTCTCATCGCCTTCAACATCTGCAAGCAAAGGCTCGTAGTTTCTTGATCTATCAAGGAGGAGGCTGCAGAGGAAAGGAATGATGCCTGTATATCCTTCAACCATTCTCTCCACACTTATTTCAACTCCAAGTTCCCTAAATCTACGATTATTCATATTCATTTTCATCCACTGACGGACCGTCTGGACGAAATAATATTTGATCAAATCTCTGCGACGTCAATAAGGCGCCCTGCTTCCTTCCTGCAACAGCTCCAGGAAA
Organism: Picea sitchensis; assembly: GCA_010110895.2. Taxonomy (NCBI): domain Eukaryota; kingdom Viridiplantae; phylum Streptophyta; class Pinopsida; order Pinales; family Pinaceae; genus Picea; species Picea sitchensis. Next base: position 14,178 of record SNQJ01S0053201.1, read on the forward strand.
ACCTGTCCAATTTTCTAAACGTATTGTGCATATTTCTGATGGAAGCTTCAGGGCGTTATGAAGCGGAGAGAAAATTTATAGAGATGAAGTTGGATTCTCAGCGATTCGATAAGAACGAGGGAGGGACGAGGAGCTTGCACGTATATTTATCGCTTCAACGCGGAGCCGCGCATTCGTGAAGCACAAGAAAAAAATTGTTCTTTAAGAAAAACAATGGAAACGTCACTGATTTTTGTCTCGCAAGTTTTATATTCGTCGGAATGTTATCACTGCTACTACTCATTGTTTACTCCTCCTCTTCATCCGCATGATCGCTTGCATATACGGAGTTGATGAGTCTACTCCGAGGCTTTAGGAAGGCGTGTGCCAACGTGTACGAATTTGCTAGGAAGGTCAATGACATCACTTAGCCACGTGGATTTTGAGCCATTTTACTTTGTATTTAGGGGTTTGTTGCATGGTTACCAAATTAGGTCGATTCAGGCTAATTTGGCAATCGAATTATTTGGTTTTCTTAATTTGATTCGTTCAATTCCTTGGTAAGCCGAGGATTTAACCTTTTCTTCTCATCCGCATTTTTTTGTAGTTCAGTTATTGGTCACCTGATCAAGGTGATAAAAGGATGCACTTTTCCTTGAGGCTTTTGTTGAGTGTAAATCTGTGTATAGTGGATGCACTTTTCCTTGACCTTAGATACCCTTTCCTCGACCTTAAACACCCTTGGGACCAGCCTTTGGAACCAAATGGTAAGTTGAAAGTATTTCAATGGATAAAAGTATTTGGACAGATTTTGATTTTGATAGACTTTCAATCCCTTGGTAAATATAATGTTTTCTCTATCATAGGTGGCTCACAAAATACACAAAATTTGTTCTCTCTATCCTAGGTGGCTCACAAAATACATAGAGAAACTCAAGATTGTGGATGTCATTAAGGCAAAATTTGTTCTCTCCATCCTAGGTGGCTCACAAAATACATAGAGAAACTCAAGATTATGGATGTCATTAAGGAAATTGGTAATACTTTGTGTTATTGATATTGAGTTTATTCTCTTATATTTATAAAATTCATAAAATTTCAAAGATATTTGAAAGAGTGTATTTTTACTTATTTTATTTTTTTTCATTACGTCGAAGGAGTTCTTTTAGGGGGCCGGGGGGGGCGGTTTTGTCTAGGCTTCGTCGTCTGTTAAAAGCCTATTGAAATCTGACACCTTCCATCTCTAGATACCAGTCCGCTCTACTAAATCTCTTGCCCACATGTCCCATCCTTATTTGCACCGCCCCTTCCCCTCTACACCAACAAGGATATATGAGAAGGCAGTTGACAGATCTGATTGTGAATGTGGGTAGTCAGTGTGAGGCGATTGGGTCAATTTGGCAGGATTGGGTCTCATCTACCTCACTGTTGTGTTTATTTGTTCGCCTAGGTATTCACTTTTTTAATGATTTTGTTACATATAAATATTTTCTCTGTGTTTCTTCCGTTAGATACCACTAGAATCACTCTGTACAACTAGATACTAGTATTTTCATAAATAACACTACCTTGTAATTCTAATTTACTAATGGCATTTTCTAAAGCGTCTTATTGCAAGTTGTAATTGTAGTATACCTCATAGTTGTCTTTATCATTTAAATCTGACTTGTAGTGTTATCAGGTTTTCAATAGAGGGATTTTGAATTTACTTTTGGTTGCTTTGCGTTGTTAATGTTGATGCATGGTTGTGGTTTATTTTCGTGCCTCATGGTGTGAGTTCGTGAGACTACATATTTAATTATGGATATGCCCTTTAGATCCCAATTGATTATTTTTGTTTGTATTACAATTTGAGGAGCATAATGATGTAGAAATGTCCAAAGAGATGCATTGGCTAGAAAAAACTATCATATATGCTTATCTCCTTGCAACTTTTCTACACGGTTTCTAGATCTTCATTTTTCATTTTTTTGTTTATATTTTCTTTTGGATGCTTATCAAAGTTGCTTTGCATGATTGATTTTCAGCATTAATGTTGTAGTTAAGTCTACCTAAATATTTTTCTCTCTTTCTTTTTGGTTCTTCACCTGGATATACTCTCTAGGCACTTCATGAAAAGGGTTTGAGGGATTTTGTTGTTATCATTTTTAACTCTAGTTTCATAAGTTTCAATATATGTTCGTCCATATCTTCATTCATCTTCAACAATTTTAGGTTATTTGCATTTTCAATTACAGGTCAATATTTTTATGTGGCATCTAATTGTTTTGCATGTGTCTTTCATGCCCATCATTTTCTTTTTATCTTTTGTGTCTAAACTTTGCATATAAGGATCTGTAAAAGAGGGTTATGAAAATAGACTTTTAAAGGACATCTACCATAGGTCTAAACAACACATATATCCGAAAAGGTGAAATGGGTGACACAAAAAATGCTCTTCCTTCCTCAAAGAAGAGGGTTGCATGCAGACAACTTTCTAGGGATGATGATCCTGATGCGGAGGAAGATGTTTCCGGTCAAGAAGTTGGAACTTTCCTAATGGAGGTTTCAGGAAACCACTTTCAGTTAACTTGGAGGAATTGTTATTGTGTAACATACTTGAATACTTTATGTCTTTCTAGGCTTGCTCTTAGAGATGGCATGATAAAATGGAATCTTAACATGCTTAGAAAAACTACCTGGTATTTATTTCAACAATTTTAGGAATCTTTGTCCATTCATAATTGTACAATATCTCAAGGCCTTTGTTTTAAGGTTGGAATGTTATTATATCAGAAAAGGTCCAAGATTTCAAGGTGGATTATGTTTGTTTCTTTGGTTGAGTAGATTGGAAGGATTTTTGACATAGTATCTTATATGTTGAATGGACAGTCTGCAATATTTATAGTTTTTGCCAAAGTTTCTCTGTAACATTTATAATGTAGAGAGTTTTAATTGTTTTAACAACTCTGTTATCTGATTCAAAGAATTTTTGACAGAATTTTTATGTTGAATGAACAATCAACAATGTTTATAGTTTTTGTCAAAGTTTCTCCAGTTCTAATGTAAAGAGTTGTAACTGTTTTAACAACTTTCTTATGCAAATAAAAAGAATTACTATAATGTTTATGACAACTACTGATTCCACTTGAATGTGTGCAAAGGTAATTTCTGATTTTAGATTCTCAACTTTACATCTCTTGGCACTTTAAACTTTATATGGTGAGAGTCTGTGCACACTGTTTTTATTTTTAATAAAAGAAAAATTGAAGGGCTTTCATTCCTCTGAAATTCTGTGACTGGGTTTACTTTGTGTGAGCTTTGTTTTTACTTGTTCTTCTAATTACACTGTACATTGTTTTTACTTGTTCTTCTAATTTTGATGTGCATTTGTCCATCTGCCACAATGTTACTATGTTTAGAACATGTCATGGTTCGAATTAATTAATGTACCTGATATTTTTTTCTTTTAATAAGTGGCAGGTCATCCATTCATATATACCAGTGGTCAAAATATTTGCAAGATGTCAGATAATCCAGTGGAGAAACCCTCGGATTGAAACCTCTGTAGTAGTCTATCAAGTGCATTGACTTGAATAATATCATAATACAAAATTGGAAAAAGTTTGCATACGCCTTGTCCCTGGCCACTGTATCCTAATAGAAACAAAAGAAAACAATACCGAGTATATATTATCCTCTGGCAACGAAATTTTGGCAAATAAAAAACATGATAGGCTTGGATATAGCTTGGCCCCAAGCCGTTAAATCCTATGCTATGATCAAACTAGAAATAAAACATACAAACTAAGGCATCAAAGATAGAAGGGAACCTGAGCTTCTTTTTGGGATTCTTCTTATTGATCAAGGAAATGAGGGGCCGAGAGTTATCTCCAAAGTGGCGGTCTTCCATTTCTCCCTCATCCATGTCTTCTAGATCGAGCTCTCAGCTCTAGATGGTTTGTAGCAAGATGTAGTATTTGTCATTGAATTGTGGCAGTGCTTCTTCTATGTCATTCATTCAATGGGGGGGTTTTCTTCTCTAAGGTAGAATCCATATCGTATTTTATCATTTCCTTGGTATGTCAGTATAGCTCTATGGTCAAAGAGTACCTGGTGGTTTTGCTTCTTAAAAATATTGTATTTGGAATGATATGAGTGAAGTTCTTGTCTATCTGGATGTTGCTAATGCCATCTATGCATCCACAAATCCTATCCAGCCTATCATGAAGGGAAGGGAATCCCTTCCCTTACCTGATATTTGTAATCCCTAAAAAATTCTAACTCTGTGTATATTTACACATGGGGCAGATCATGATGGAGACACGAGAAAAACTCAACTAAATTTCAAGATTTGTTCCTGGAAACTAAAATGGTTTTTACACTTCATGGTTAGAACTTATAGGACCATATTGACACCCACCTACACCTTGATTTATCATTTTGTTGGCATCCTAAGAGGGAAATGCAAGAAAATATTTGGATTTTTGGGTTTGCTTATTCCGGGAGATGGGATGCAACTATAGATAAGCAGTTAGGACACAATGAGATTCTTCAATATAGTAAGGATAAGAAGTAGATGATCATTAGTAGTTGAAAGCATGAGTAATGGCCTTGGCCTTGGCCTCGACATGTCTTAATGGAAGTCAAGAGTGTTCCTTGTCGAATTTGCTCGACGGGGTTGTTTTTGAGAATGGGGCCAAATGGGTGCAGTGACCATGATCATTCCTATCAGTGAACAAACAAACTGGGATGAAGGCAACATGTGAGATTCGATTGAAAAAAGAAAAATCCACAAAGAGTCTAGATAGAAGAATACAACATATACACACACGGCCTAACCATGTCTGGTAGTGCAGGTTTCGTGTTCAGGATGCCACCTTTAAGTACCAACCCCTCTCAGTGGGTTCATTTGGTTTGGGTATAATACGTTGATCTCTAGGGATGAAAAACTAAAATTAGGAATGAGAAACATTTGTGCATAGATATGTGTTGTGTACTTGAATTTTCAGAGCCTTGCATCCTTCACCGGAATTATTTTATATTATCATAAATAAAAAGCATGACAGATCGAAGATTCTTAGCAGTCTTTATATATTTTGTCAATTCTCACTCTTGATCTTGAGCTTAGGTCGTAACTACAATGGGTATTAGGTTCTTTTTTATGAAATCTTGATAGAAGGCAATTCCACTAGATGAATCTTTCACAATAGACCACTTGGATTAATAAATTATGAAGTATATTGTAGCTGGTATTGAATTTGACTGGCAACTTTACCGTTTCCTCATGACCCAGAATTTATTTTCCATCAAAGGAAAATGTGTGTACATACACAGACATACTCACACTCCTTTCTTCTACTTGTAACTCAGATTATTTTTCTACTTAGGTTCTTATTAGTAAGAGAGAGTCACACAATAATCGTTTTCCTATTAATGAGTATGATGAGTATGACATGTGTGTTATGGTCATTCACTTCAAAGTGTTTTTAATAGTGTTTGAGGAGGGATGGAATTTGATGGGTAAATCATATCGTATAAAAGTTGATATCTTTTTTATTGCATTTTCATATCAAATTATAATTAGATGTATCTAAATCTTTTTTTTTTACGATATACTTATAAAAATTTATTACATCCTTCATTTCTCTATATTATCTTTGTTTCATTATTTGTTCTCTCACTAAATATTGTGATGGTCATAAAACAATCTTATCTTTATTTCATTATTTGCTCTCTTACTAAATATTATGATGGTCATAAAAAACATATATTACTAAGTTTTTTACGGTGTTTCGTTTCCCCGCTTCAAGGGTATGCTAGTACTAAATAAATATATCTTCTAAGTATTATGTACTTTATATGTTTTTTGTGTTGTAAACTGCATACATGATCTACGGATTTGAGTAAAAAGTTACCATAAAATATTATAAAACATTTCCTATCCTTATGTGACCTTTATTTCAAATCACAACTCCTTTGGTAAATATTGATAATTTGGATAATTTTTTTCAAATTGAAAAATTTTCATTTAATTTTTTTTTGTATAGTATTAAATTTTTAAATTGAAAAAATTCCATTCAATTTTTATTTTATCAATTTGAATTCAAACTCGATAACTATGGATTGTTATATGCATCAACATATTTATATTTTTATGAGTTCATTGTTTGAAAAGTTGCAAGATTACGATAACATTGCACCAACTAGATTTAGTGAATACTTATTGCTAACTAAGTCCAAGGTCTATGATGTATATTTATTTCACAAAGCTTGAAAATGGATCACCTTGTTGTATCTTTCAAATTATATGGAAGGCTTATGTTAGAACCAAAAGAAAAAATATTTTTTTTCCAAAAAAAATAATGTTATTCATGGTTAATAATTTTGAAGTCAAGGATGTTTCTGTGGGCCAAATATTTCAATATTTGAATGTTATGTAACTTAAATTTAATTTTGGTAAGAAATGAGATCGTTCTACATTTGCTTTGGTGGGAGTAGGCATATAATGTTTGTACCTAGTTATATTTGTCACCATTGTTTTTGGAGATATGTTTTTTTAGACAAGAAGCTCTCTTGCATAGTTGAGTTCTATATAATATATAATATATATAATATAGTAATTAGTTAAAGTAAAAATGTTGTATTTCATATTAAATATTTCATATTAAAAAAGAGGAGATGAATGTTTATTTCAAAATGTCTTGTTTAACAACACATTTTACTTAGCATGATGGTGCTTTAATCTATACCATATTTGAAGTACAAGGTTAGGATGATTGAGCCGGTGGTCATGAGGGATCCATGCACCATGAGACAAGTTCCCTTGGGTGTCTAGTTTCATCACCCATCCTAATATTATAGGGATCCATGCACCATGAGACAAGTTCCCTTGGGTGTCTAGTTTCATCACCCATTCTAATATTATAGGTATGAAGGTCACCCCAACATATGGTTGACTATGTACTTGTATACAAATTAAAGGAATGTTATAGTAGGGCACTCCCCTCCTTTTCCATATAATTGGCACTCACCATTTCAAAAGTAGAGAAAACCTCATGAGTATCAATGAGATGGATGGGACTAAGTATGGAATATGACAACTAAATTGTTCATTACGGGGCATTTTGGCAATAGAATCTAGTTCAAAGTTGTAATAACATGTTGTCAAGTATAATAAAAAAGGTTAAATATCTCTTATGATTGGGTAAAAAATGTCAATTTTCCAAGAGATCCTTATTTCCAAATTCCAATACTAGATGAGACCCTAAACCATCTAATGAGGAGCCTCTCATTGATGGTTGGTTTTTAAATCTTAATAACAAGGAAAAAATTCGCTCTCTGACATGAGGATTCCTTTAAAACTCATGGAATCCTCATAAAAACAATTGGAGTCTCTTTTTCCACTTATTAACTCATTCCTACATGGACAAATTAATAAGTGGATAAACCCACTTCCTTTCTAGAAAAAATTATTCATCAGATTTTGTAATTTTTTTATAGAAGTCATAGTCCCACCCGATTAATGAGAACTTCAACTACAAAAATTTGTCTCAAGGGTTTTTGGCCTATTTTAAGATGAAAGAAATTGCCCAAATTAAAAAAATATAAATGAAATGGGGTTGAACTTCACCTCACTAGAAAAAAAATTGACTAAGTGAAAAGGTTAATTTTGTCCACTTATTAACTTATTCCTGAAGCATAGTTTCCAACTAGATGAGAATGCTCCAAAATTCTTTTTTTTTTAGAGGTTGCATTTGGTGGTTATATTTACGCCATTCCAAAATGAAATACTATCAATAGTACCCCTTTTTGTTTCGAGGTAGTTTTTTGAGTTTTACTTCTCGTATCATTTTTTTAAAATGTTATTTTTTCAATATTATTTTTTTTAATCTAAAATTTGACCACGTTTTTAGTTTTAAACATTAAACATTAAACATTAAACATTAAACATTATTAATTATGTTACATGTCATTCGGATTTTCAAAATTATGATTTTCATCTAATTATATACTTCTAATTCATTTTAGATTTCATATAGTTTACATACAAACTAAAATAATACTTTTTAACTCTTTTTAGTTTTATTTCAATGTTGTATATATGATAGATATAACTAATAATTTAATGGAGGAAAATATAAGTATGCTTGAATTATAGAATGGCGGGTGAGAAGAAAAAGATGGAATCGTTGATGAGGATGTGGATATAAGATTGTTTGTCTGAGGGATGAATACAAAGGGGGAAATGGATGGATTTAGAGGGCGATCTCATAGACTATATCCCAGATCTGGATAAAGGGGTCAAGATCTTTATAAAGTATAATGTTAAAGGTGTAGAGGGGGATACTAGGAAAATATACTATTGGAGTAAAAGAAAAGGGCCAAAATGATTTTGAAAAGGTGGATCCAAATCAATTAGATACTGACATATATGGAGTTTACAAATTAAGTAAAATAAAAGTAGAAGAAATTTGGGTGAAAGAAAAAAATTCAATGGAATTTAGAGGGCACTTTGTCCATGGAACACAAAGTTAATCTAGGATTATCACTCAAAAGGAGTGGATCGGTGAAGGACAAGCCTTTAGTAGTTTAGTATATAGAGATACTATAGGTATTGTAGTGGATCTTAGAGAAAATTTAACTATGGAAGAAGAGACTAAGAAGGGTTTTTTCGAAAGAAACCCTCATATAGAAGTGTTAAGGGGTTGTGAGTAATTTGAAGGAAGTGACAATAGAGGTAAAGCACTAATTCAAAGGAAGAAACCAAGGATATATGATAAGAGGAGGAAGGACATAATTAAGATGGTGGCAGGAGAGGTCATTTTACTTGAATAGATTCTAAAATATCATGGGAGGGAAATCATTATAGGAATATTTCATGGTTTCTAGATGGAAGAAAAAACCCTAAGAGAGTGGTTGAAGAACCATTAAAATGAAGTTGTGCATTATTTACCTAGATTCAATATAATGACCAGGGTCATGTTTTAATTTTAAGTCCATGGGAGATTCTAACAAAGTTTTGGACTATCAATGGTATTGGAGTTCATCCATATTGACATTGTCAAAATTGACTTCTTTTTTTGACTCAAAATCCAAGTTGGTCTTGAAATGTCCATTGTGGATGAATCTCCTGGGCATCCAATTGGAATTTCGGTTGGATAAGTTTTTTAGAGGAGTTAGATACAACATCGGGAAATTCCTAGATGTGTATAACTCATAGAAAACTAGTGTTTTCAAGTCTGTAGTGAACCTTGATAGATATAAGAGAGAATATATCCCTTAACTTAAAAAATAAACCCTTCAAATTCAGAAGTATCAAAGACATTCAAACCAGAAACAACAAAAAAATATAGGGAAGAACCCTTAAGGTAAGGTAACACCATCGAATACTTTTTATGGAAGGAATCACTCCACAAGCCATGCTTGCTAAAAAATATCCATTCAACATATCTCAATACAATCATATTAATGTGTTTTTATACTTTCTCAGGAGTATTCCTAGTGTTGTGGGGTATTCTACCCTACGGACTAATAAGCTAGGGCTCTAAACTTATACGCAGAAAATGACCCTTAAGATTTAACTTTTAACCTTCTACCCAAAATCTCAACCCCTTTT